>APFE031232130.1:14101-101291 GCA_000404065.3 Pinus taeda | reverse complement strand
TCCTTAATGGATAATTTCATATTCCAAGTCTTTTGGAGTAATTAATCTTTAGAAGGAACTTTGTTCGCTTCATACACCCAGGCTGTTTCCATCTGGACCATCTGAAAAGAAACCAAGCATACCAATGGCAGCACCACCTAGCAAAAGATCATTGGAGCATGCACCAGTTGCAAGCCCGCTGATGGTTGAAAGTCTCTTCGTTGTTTTATGTTGATATGTAAAATTATACTTGGTTAATGTGACACTCTAGTTATTGGGTTGCTGATTGTTTTTGCAGGGCCCGTTTCTAGTCCATTTGAATCTCCCAAAGGAAACACAATACGTCCTGCACCTGCACCTTCAAAAATATCTGCTAGTACTCATCATTATCCGGGCATGAAGGGTGATTTTCTTTTCTTTTTAATTGGAGGGAAGTAGTCTGAAATTTTAGTGATTTTGAATCCTTTGTTTTGTTGTCATAGGGCCTGTTGCACCTACACCCAGGCTGTTTCCATCTGGACCATCTCAAAAGAAACCAAGCATACCAATGGCAGCACCACCAAGCAAACGATCTTCGGAGCATGCACCAGTTGCAAGCCCACCGATGGTTGAAGGTCTCTTTGTTGTTATATTTTGATATGTAAAATTATATTTGGTTAATGTGGCACTCTAGTTATTGGATTGTTGATTGTTTTTGCAGGGCCTGTTTCTAGTCCATTTGAGTCTCCCAAAGGAAACACAATACATCCTGCACCTGCACCATCAAAAATATCTCCTAGTACTCATCATTATCGCGGCATGAAGGGTGATATTCTTTTCTTTTTGATTGGAGGGAAGTAGTCTGAAATTTCAGTGATCTTGAATCCTTTGTTTTATTGTCATAGGGCCTGTTGCATCTACACCCAGGCTGTTTCCATCTGGACCATCCCAAAAGAAACCAAGCATACCAATGACAGCACCACCAAGCAAAATATCATCGGAGCATGCACCAGTTGCAAGCCCGCCAATGGTTGAAGGTCTCTTCGTTGTTATATTTGGATATGTAAAATTATACTTGGTTAATGTGACACTCTAGTTATTGGTTTGTTGATTGTTTTTGCAGGGCCTGTTTATTCACCAGTTAACCATCCCCTTCTATCACCCTCAGCAAACTTGAGACCTCCAGCAGTCTCACCGTCAATTAGGTTTCCTGCCCCTCCACATCATCGACATATGAAAGGTACTTGTGCTTTCATTTATCAGACTTTTGAGATGTATTCTTGAACCATTATAAAAACAAATTTTACCAAGGATACTCTATTTATTGCATTGTTAGGACCCTCTGCTTCTCCTGCTCCTGCACTATCAAGAGTATCTCCTACTCCTTATCATTATTGGGGCATGAAAGTTGATATTCGTTTCTCTTTCATTGGTGGGCAGTACTCTGAAATTTCAGCAATTTTAAATTCTCTGCTTTATTATCTTAGGGCCTGTTGCATCTACACCCAGGATGATTCCATCTGTACCAGCCCAAAAGAAACCAAGCATACCAATGGCAGCACCACCAAACAAAAGCTCATTGAAGCACACACCAGTTGCAAGCCCGCCCATGGTTGAAGGTCTCGTCATTGTTTTATTTTCATATGTAAAATTATTTTCGGTTAATGTTACACTCCATTTATTGGAGTGTTGATTGTTTTTAAAGGCCTGTTTATTGACCAGTTCACTGACCCCTTCTATCACTCTCAGGAAACTTGAGACCTCCAGCAGTCTCACCATCAATTAGGTTTCCTTCCCCTCCACATCATCGACGTGTGAAAGGTATATTTCCTTTTCTGTTCTATTTTGATATGTAATATTGCGCCTGGTTGAAGTTACACTTATTGGATTGTTGATTGTTTTTAAAGGGCCTGTTTATTCACCAGCTAAATCTCCCCTTCCATCACCCGTACGAAACTTGAGACCTCCAGCAGCCTCACCATCATTTAGCTTTCCTTCTCCTCGAAATCATCGATATGCAAAAGGTATGCTTCCTTTTTTTTCCTCAGATCTTTGAGATGTTTTCTTTGAGTGTAATAGTAGCAAAATTCACTAAGGATGATCTATTTATTGCATTGTCAGGACCCTCTGCTCCTCCTCCAAACATTGCCTCTTCTGAACCACCTCAGACAACACGAGGGATACCTCTGGCGGCACCGCCATTGGTATTTCCTCCCCCTCCACCAGCTCAAGGTATGAAAAGTAGATAGCATGTCTTGTTTTTCTTCCAACATTCATTCTGTTATCATGGGTTAAGTTTCTCTGTAACAGTCTTCTTAAATTTGCAAATAAATTTATTTGCGTCTAAGATACATTATGTCACTTGTGTGACTAATTTGATGCATTCTTTGTACAGATTGCAGTTCAATATCTTGCACTCAACCATTGACTTCTACTCCTCCTGGTGCACCATGTGGTTGTGTATATCCCATGCAAGTGGAGCTTGAGCTTGGCGTAGCACTCTATGCTTTTTTCCCATTGGTTTCAGAGCTGGCTGCAGAGATAGCTGCAGGAACATTTTTGAAACAGAGCCAAGTGAGGATAATGGGAGCAAATGCAGATAGCCAAGATCAGGAAAAGACTATTGTGATGCTTGACTTGGTGCCACTTGGAGAAAAATTTGACAATACAACTGCTTTCTTGATTTTTGAGAGATTTTGGCAAAAGAAGGTTATCATTAATGGGACCCTTTTTGGCGATTATTGGGTAATCTTGGTCTATTACCCAGGTACATGACCCTTTTCCAGAATTTGGCAAGATGATGTTGACTATTGCAAACTTTATTTTCATATCAATGCATAAATTCTTTATGATGGGATTTTTGTTTATATCTATTTTTATTTTTAGGGCTTCCTCCACCACCGCCTTCTGCGTTTTCAAATGCAAACATTGATGGAGAGCCTACCAACAGCAATGGCCCTGGAAAACATGAGCCTCTCGGAGTTGATATCAATAAGCGGGGCAAGAAAATGGGAGCTGGGATCATTGTGGTTGTGTCCTTGTCATCAGCTTTTGGTGCAGTTATCTGTGTTGGAGCAGTTTGGATAACTGTTTTGAAATGCAAGAACAGGAGCAGGCCAACCTCAGCTGTTGTTGAGCCCACCATTGGATCATCTGTCAAAAGATCAGGTATATATTTTGATCAAACTTTGTTCTCGGTTGTTGCTGAAAGGGAATGGGAAGGCTTTTCATCAATCTTAGCTTCTGAGAATCATTGAAATAAGATGTGGGCAATTGTTGTCTTTATATGATGGATCACATGTTTCTCATGATTTTGTTCTTTTCTGGGAAGGGGTAGGTGGTGGTTCTATCCTATCAGGGAGCATGGCAAGCTCAACATCAATGTCATTTGCTTCCAGCATGGCTCCATATACAGGATCTGCAAAAACACTCACAATAGCTGAGCTTGAAAGGGCTACAGATAGATTCAATCCTCAAAACATACTTGGAGAGGGCGGATTTGGACGTGTTTATCGTGGTGTTTTGGAAGATGGGACAAAAGTTGCTGTGAAGGTACTTACCAGAGATGACCAACAAGGAGGCCGTGAGTTTATCGCAGAAGTTGAGATGCTAAGTCGCTTGCATCATCGGAACTTAGTTAAGTTGATTGGTATTTGTACTGAAGAGCATAACCGTTCCTTGGTATATGAGCTTATTCCTAATGGAAGTGTGGAATCTCATCTCCATGGTATGGCATTTTCAGAGGAACCATTTCTTTATAGATTAGTTAAATTTGTAAATATTCCATGTTTAAGAGAAAATGTTCAAGTTCCACTATGATATCTTTTGGCATGTATTTGTTGTCAGTTCTTATGTCAATTATATACAAGCTGTTTCTCTTCTAACATATTGCTATATAACTTTTCTAGCTAACTTGTGCTTCAATATTTTAGGTGTTGATAAAGAAACAGCTCCGCTTGACTGGGATGCCCGTATAAAAATTGCACTTGGTGCAGCTAGAGGGCTTGCATATCTCCATGAGGATTCCAGTCCTCGTGTTATACATCGTGATTTTAAGGCAAGCAATATTTTGCTGGAGGACGATTTTACCCCTAAAGTTTCTGATTTTGGACTGGCGAAATCGGCCTCTGAGGAAGTGAGTGGACACATCTCAACAAGAGTGATGGGCACATTTGGGTATGTACTTGGATACTTTAACTATCAAGAATTTGATCCAAGCTATTTCTTGGTATTTTTAAATTCAAACAGAAATGAATGCGTGCTTCTCTTTTTTAAAGCAAGTACACTACAACCATTTGTGGTACATGGTTGGATTGAGAACTATTTATCATCTCTAAAGGAGAAACTCTATTTTTTTGGGAGGAAATGCTACTTATAATAAATTATGAGAAAACATGATACAATGATAAAGTACCATCAATGGAGGTTTGGTTGGTTGGTAAGGGGGGGGGGGGTTGCTATTCCCCCCACCAAGGTTCAAGTACGGTGATAACATGTTTTCCCCCATGAACTGGTGGACCGACACAAGCAGGCAGTTAATTGTGGTTGTTGTATGGGTCTATTTATTGTGGTTGTGTCTATAGGTGCAATTCTTCAGCGAATTTGGCAGAATAGATACTAACAAGAGCGCCTTTGACTTTGAACTGGACATTCAACTCATCAAAAAGACATTCTCAAACACAATAGAGAACATGGACCGACTAAAATCTGGGTCACATCCAATCTTCCAAATGACAATGGTTTTAAATTTTAATACAGTGCGACACTCATAAGTGAGGAGAAAAGAAATCAGAGTCTGAAAATTTGCAACGTTCCAAAAGAACTTCTTGTGCAGGATATGTTGCTAAGTAGCCTATACAAAATACTAACATCTTTTGGAACACTTTTGGTTCCAAAAAACTTGCCAACAGTTTCTATCATCCCACAGAGTGGGCATAAAGCATCAGTGAATCCATTGCTAAACTATTTTTCCTTTTGAGGGTAATATCTAATAGATCAATGACCCTGAAAAATAACCCCGACTACTCTAGAGTCTATACATAGAGTTGATTATCTAATACATGTTTCTGGAATGCAGGGACCTCTGAAACGTGTCTGGAATGACCAAATGTTTCACCCAAATATGCAAGAAATAGCAGGTTAGGAACAAAAATAATATATATTTAAAAATATGAAAACTATATGAAAATACTAAATAAGGGAAAAATGGAGGATCTGCGTGCATTAGGGAGCTCTGTAATGCTCTCAAAACATATTCAACCATTAATATCTACTAATATTGAAGAGTATATACGAAATACAATGGGAAGAGGAGAAATCAGAGATCGAAGTAGAATAGACTAGAGCATCTAGTACCTTGGCATCCCAGATGAGGAGATAGCCCTCAGCATGGAGATGACCATATACCCTTCCCGCCAAGTTTATCGTTATAATATAAGAAGTACTATATATATAGATATATACAGAATCTTACCTTAGCAGAACAAAAAGCGAAAGTGTATATACAATGAAGCTTTTATATCCTTCTCATCAGTGCTCCTAAAACAAAAGTAAAATCAGAATATGCTAATACATCTAATGACTTGGTATTCTTAATAAGCAAGGATCCTTTTGGTAACAACTATGCATCTCATTCCTCCACATGGTACATGTTACTGCAAAATATAGCAGGACTAGTGCAAAGCCGCACTAGGTAAGCTAGGTCTTATGGCAACAAAGAGATCAGCCACCACTTTAACCTTAGTGGTCGCTCTCCAGTTATTTACTGATGGATGTTATCCACACAAGGGAGGTTTCCCTAAAGAAATCAACAACAAAATATTCAACAAACAAGGGCTTGGGTATGATATAAGGCCTAATGATTGAAGAGAAAGGTACTAGCTAAACCTTGAAAGGTTGAGATAAGAGTTGCAAAAGTTCAAGTACACTTTCCTATGAACTTTATGATTTAGAAGTAAACTGTTATAAGTTAGGGTTTCTATTAGATGCAGATTTAGGGACAGAGATTGAGATCACCACATTTACACCTACCTAGGGGTATTATTCACATGGCCGAGATTTGGTGTGTCACAGGCACTTCAACCTCGACTCAATAAAGATTCCGACTCCCTAGCCCTCATTGAGTGATAGTGCCTTTAGGCTCAATTCCGGGGCATCTCGTCCAAGTTCCACCTCATGGAGGCCATTATCAGATCCACAGTCCTTTATGGCTCTGAGATTTGGGGACCTAGTTTACTACAATCAAATTGGCCACGATGGAGAGAGTCAATACCCTGCTTCTGCAATGTATCATCCATTGCAAATGCATAGTTCCATAGCCCACTATTTAGGAAAAGTTTGGGGTCCACCCATTTCTCCTTGAGGTCCTTCTTCACTTGGTCTCTTTCATCCTTCAAGTCAGGGCTTACAAATATTCTGCTATTGGGAGAGAGAGATACCACTATCTTGCACTTTGTTCTTTGGAGGCCGTCACTTTGGCTACCCCCTTAAGTCATGCTTGTGGATGGTTTGCAAAGGCATCTCAACTCCTTCAGTCGATGACCATCTCTCCAGAGCGCCTTCCTCCATTTAGTTTCTCCCTTGTCGAACCAACACATCTCTTATCGACTTGGTAGACACTAAATTGGGCCATTAGAGAGGATATCTACAGATTATACATTCAGGTCACTTGCACATTCCCCTTAGTGACCCTTGGCTCAAAGATGTCCTTCTATCTAGAGCATTATTTGGAGTTGTAGGATGGCCTCATTTATTGGCCCCCTTATACTCGCAGGCACTGGAAGCACTCACTTAGGATCCCACTTGGACAAAAATCGCCAAAAAGGGACCCTTTAATGATAACAAAAAAGGGACCCTTTAATGATAACAAAAAAGGGACCCTTTAAGAGGGGGCAACCTTGGGTTACACGCTGGGGTACAAGGGTAGCTAATAAGAGGGAAGCCCACACTTGAGTTTATAATGTATAGGAGGGAGCAGTCGTGGTACATGAGGTGCTCGGACCTTGATTTTTCCACCCTTATTTTATGCCTTTTGCCTTTTTATGATTTTATTTGATTAACTGCTCGGGGTTCAAGGGGTTAGAGCATGATGTTTAAGATATAACAGTGAATTCCCCCTTTTAAGGTGGGGTGGTTCATCGCCCACCAGGGGTTGGGACAATCATGCATTCCTATAAGATGATGAAGGCTCATAGAACTTATAGGAACCAAGGCGATGGCCATGATGATGGAATGGAGAGCTCGTGTATTGGATTTTTCTCACGTGCTAAATGTATTTGCCCCAGCCATCTTTTGCATCTCGTGGTACATTTTCCTATTGAATGTGGCCATATATGCTTTTAACTTTATTTTCAGTTGCATCAACCTCCGGGCTTCATTCCACGCCATGACTCAAGATGTGGGCAAGGGGAAGGGGCAAGCTAACCCTTTGTGAACCCAATAGAGGAATGTGGACCCAAGTGGGAAAAATGATGGATGGGGTAATAATGAATGGAAATGGGGTAATATAAGCAGATAAGGGAGTGGGAACACGCAACCAAAATCGGGGTTTCTCGTGAAATACGATCCTTGGAACCAAATGGTCAGTAAAAGAGATTCCACAGGATTGGAATCCAAGGTTAATTCCTAAAAGGGTTCTAGGGGACAAAAGCACAGACCTAGCCCATTCTTTCTGCCAAATCTCCCCATTAATCCAGGCCCAGAAGTTTCCATGATAAGCAAACTACAATACTCAATTTCCAAATGACAAGGCATACCTTTAGATTCGGGAGGCCCACCTTCAAACATATGACCATGGTAGATGGGTGAGGGACCACATGGTTGGCTCAGGTGGCAGAGAAATGGCACAATGAGCTAGCTGGTGGCTACTGGCTGAGGACCATCTTGGAGAAATTTTTTTCCCCTTGGGATATTTCCACAAAATGGTGGGTAACATTTGGCTCCAACTGGGATGTGATCTCTGGAAGAATTGGGCGAGGCTACTCGAACGAGAGGTCACGAGAACTCTAGCAATATCTTGGTTACCGTAGATGTGTCACCTGCACATATAATAGATGGAAAAACACGGGGCAACATGCATTCGTGGCGTCTCATGATTGCACATGCTAATATATTAGGCCATAAAATCAACAAAAAATAAAATATGCAAATATGCACCTATTTACCATGAGAAATATCATATGATGTTATTTTTAATGAAAAAATGATCATGCAATGCATCCTACGCTAACATGCATATGAATCATGATGAAGCTATTATTAAGTGTAATCATAAAGCCACTGCAACCAACATATCACCAAGTCAATATAAATATGCCTGCCTATATGATTACTCATGCAGCGATTCCCAAAGCGAATGCAATCCCAAACACATGGAGGATGCTGCAGGTGGGAGGTGGGAAAATATGATGCCCATATATGGATGATTATGTGAGAAGAGGTAAGAAAAGGATGTAATCTAGTCCATGAGATCTTCTCTTGCAACTAGAATATAGAGATGTCAACAACCAAGCTCATAAACTTTCGATGGATGGCAACCTCCGACATATTACTTCCACCATTGTCCTTATGATTTACATCATGGATTATGGCCTTCATCGAGTTACGATTAGCAGGAAAAGGAGGTTGACGAGATGGAGAAACACAAGTAGGCTGCACATGATGATTACACTGGAGAGGGGATACTATGGAGTGATCAAAACCCTGAGGGTGCGTCTAAGGAGAAAAAGTATAATCAATGAAGGGCTCCTCCTTGACACTATACTCAGGAGGGGGGAAGGGCTTCTCCTTGACACTATACTCAGGAGGGGGGAAGGGCTTCTCCTTGACACTATACTCAGGAGGGGGGAAGGGCTCACAGTTACTTGAGATCATATGACCAAGGGTGAGAGAATCACTTGATGAAGACTCAAGATGATGACCAATAGGAAAGAGGGAGAAAGAAATATTGTATTCAATGGATTGGACTTTCCCAAAATCATAATTTAAAGGCTCAAGTGATTTGAACATAGAATCATACTCAGGAAAAGTGGGAGCCTTATCAATTTCCTTAGTATCAAAGATTGGGTCTCTCCTAAAAGGAAAATTGATCACTTCCAACTGCCCCTCTCTATGCAAAGGAAAATGAATATTCTCTTTCCCAAGGGTATCAACGGGCATGTCATCATAAATAGTGCCTGAGGGGAAGGGAAGACCAATCTTGTCCTCATCCTCATTGTCAGGGTAGTAAATGGGAGCACAATCAAATTGAGGACCAAAAATTTCCCATTTCTCCTTTTCAATGTGGAAATAATCTTCAATGTCATTTTCCAAGGGGCTAATGGGATCATCTCTCTCAAGGTTTTCAAAAGAGGATTCATTGGGAGTAATATCCTTGAGAAAGGTAAGGTTGGTCTCAATTTCACATTCCATAAATTCATCCTTCCCAGCACATGTGTCCTTAAAATCATCGTCATGTGGACCCAAGGAGGACTTGTCTTCTTGCTCATTACCTAGATTCTTAATGTCTTGATGATGCTCGATGAAGACTTCCTCTTGGATGCTTAATGCAGGGTGTATTTGAAAATGTCTAAGAAAGCCCAAACTCATCAATAGATGAGATGCTCCTAGGTTCATGATTATGCAACCCTGAGTTATGACTACCGAGAGATCCCATGAACAATAACATAAGGACATCTTGGTGGACAAACTTCTCTCTTGAAGCATGTGCATTAAATATTTCTACGTGGTCAATTGCGGAGAGTGGGTCACCATCAAACACTGGCACCCCACGTACCATCCTTCCTTACGACATGATTAGGATGCCCAGGGATGCTAGCAATGTCCAAAGCGAGAATTTTATCAAAGAATGCCAACCTATTTGAGGTATACATGAAAAATATGTAGGAGTCGCTAGGGTGAAATTAGAGGTGCCTAGAAAAATGCTTGCTTCACCCTACAAGCATCGACCTTAAAGTTCAATGAAGAACTAGGGCTTTGTTCTTCCAATGGAGTCGCCAATAATGACATTTCAATATGTTGTATGGGGAACAAAACACGTTTCGTATCCTCGACAACGACGCCAAAATGTTACCGCTCAAACTAGCAGGGGACATAAGGGGGATCCCTAAAGGGAAAATGCTAAGCCAAGGGCAACAAATGGAGACAGCCCACTGTCACCTCAACTAAGGCTCCCTTCTATTTACAGACTTTCACCGATGGGAAGATATGTATGGAGTCACTAATGAATGATAAGTCAATGGATATGAGTGACCCAAACAAACCCTTTCCCAGAAAATTTTAAAGGATGGAGCTTGCTTGCTTTCTAAGCAAGGTACTATGTATTTCTAGGTAAAGGAAGAGAGGATTTTCAAGGTTAGTTTTATGGGATAAGACTTGTGAAGGAGTTCCACAATCCCTAAAATCCTTGTTAACATTGGTATCCTGGATGGTTCTTGAAGAATGATCTTTTAAAGGAGCGAGACCACACGGGGCCAAGTGGACCTGGTCTAGGGTACGAGGAAAATATGTAGCAACCAACAATATTCTTACCCTAGACAAGGTGGGGAAAGAACAAAAAAAAGTATTTTCACTCAAATGTTTTGACCCTATGAGGTACTAGCCTTGGGGATGGCAGGGCAAGTTTTGCTCCCAGAGCTAGGGCTTGGCTTTTCTCCCAAATCCATTGTTGGAATGTCTTCAAAATTGGAGGGGGGCTAGAGGAAAGGCCGGTGCAGGAGGCCCATGGAGATCGAATTCTTTTGATGGCTAGCTTGTCGGGAAATTGATGCCCTAGGTACCCCAATGTGGCTAGAAGTGGGAGGAGGTGAAAGAATATGGTTTTTAGTGACCACCCTTGGTAGATCAGTGCCTTAATCTTTGGGAGAATGGAGTCTATGTTGAGTATGAGTAGGATTTCTGGGTTCCCAGACAAGGAGGCCTCAAGATCACTCTGTTTGCCTTTAAGGTCACGAAGAAGTAACCTTGCAACTTTTATGCTTTGATGTACAAGGCGAATGGCTTATCAAGGTCAAATTTTACCCCTAGGAGATTTTGCTCACATTACATGGCCCATACATTGAGAGAATGCTATAATAGAGACAAATTCCACAATATTAAGCAGTAAATGCATGCAACAATTAGCCCTAGAACAATGAAAATCCCAATCCAACGTATATGACAAAAGTAAACAAGGATAACATCAAAAAGCATGTACTTACAAGTAATAGAGTATATCCAACCTTTAACAATTGGAGAAGATAGACCAATATCCACACATCAAAACTCATCCATAAAGCTCCAATCCATCCTCTAGAAAAAGTGCGAAAATCTCAAGAGAGATAAAAGATCCAAACCAAAGTGATGATGAGCAAATGAGCTCATCTCACTTGTATTTATACACAACGTAGGAGTTCGAATTAGCCTCCTTGGCCTACATAAGCCCCAAAAATAAAATAATGTTTTAATAATATAACTTTTGGTGACAAGCCCACCAGACTAGCTCATAAATGAAAAAGTAAGCCTCTCAAGAGGTCAAATAATAATCTATACATGTCGTAAGCCCCCCTAAGAGGCCTAATGAGGTCCATGGGTGCAAGGGGTTGCTGGCTAAGGACCATCTTTGAGAATTTTTTTTTCTCCTAGGGATATTACCCACAAAATGGTGGGCAATAGGGCACACATTGATTTTGGAGTTTCAATGACTGGTGGATTCAACTTGAGAATTTTCTAGGTTTTTCTAGGTTTTATGAGAGGAGTGTGTGGTTAAGATTTTAGAATTTATGGGCAATATTCGCGTATGAAATCATCATTCTTATAGTAGCGCGAATTGCTCGTTTCGTTGAGATTTTCACACTATTTTAAGTATTCTGGGTCAGCTGGAATTAGCTCAAAAGATTTATGGGTTTTATTGGTTGGGGTGTTGGAGCCTCTCTAATTTTTCAGAATTTTTGGAGTAGATTTGAGGCCTCAACTATCAGTTTGCCTCCAATAGTAGCAGTAGTAAATTTCTAGTCTGAGCATACAACCAGTGAGCCATTTCAGTGTGGAGTTTTATTCATTCTCACCTGTGTTTTGCGTGCTTGCTTTAGCAAGCCCAGGTGCACACATTCCACTATATTTTGTACTCAGGGTCTCGTTGGATATTCACCAAAATGGCTAAGCTCTATGGTTTCTGCTCAGTAATGTTCTAAATTTGTTGTTCTTGTGGAGATTTCAAATTGCATGTTTATTTGTTTGATATAGCTAGTTTATGTTTTGATATTTCACTGTATTTCTCTAGTTAGAATATTACAGTGGTATCAGAGCATGATCTTGGCCAAGTTGTGGACCTTAAGCCGAGTGATGACAAGACTAGAATAAAAAGGCGAAGAAATCATGGGATCCAAAGAAAGGCTAAAGTCAAACAACATTCTAGTAACCTTGAATGAGGTGATTAAGATGCAACAAATGATGATTAATGTGGGGGCGCTGTTGATTCATACCACAATTGGGAATCAAGATCATTCTCAATTATACAACAAATCCACTATGCCCAAAATTATGGATAATGCATCAAGATGTCCGGACATGATTGCAACTGATGTGGAGTTATTGGCAACAAATTGGAGGGCATACCAATCATTGGGACATGACATTCAGACGTCCGTCTCTTTTTGGCAGTTTTGTGAACTAAGAGACATGCACAAATTAGTGGGAATTCGATGGAATTATGCAAGGATGATGAGGAGGATCAAGGCAAAAGATGAAAAAGTAGTTGAAGGGGCCACGGTTGGCAAAGAGATAGTTGAGCATACACCCGTTGATGAGATGTCGACAGTTGATGAGGTATCTAGTGTTGTGACCAAGTTTTCAGGTGATAGCAGTGCACCACAAGTTGATGAGGTGCCAGGAGACATCTCCATCATCGGTGAGGATGTTCTATATGATGGGTTGTCAGTGGAGGAGCAGTTGGAGGCTCAAGTTGAGGCTGTGATGGAGGAGGATGCACAATCGTCCTTGCGGCTAGACATTGACTAAGGAGCAGTGTGGAGAGCACACGTTGGGATTCCAAAACAATTCACTTTAGAGGCACGCTGACAGGGTCCACAATGTTATTATCTCACCCTTATGCATTGGATGGAGATAGGCAGAGTTGTCTAGACAGATCATAGGGGATGACTAGGTCAACAAAGGACAACTGCTTGAGTTGAGTATGGCACAATGTCAGCATGGAGGGCTTGTTATGTACACAGGAGATGGTACATTCGATACCTCCTTTGGGATTGGATGGCGAGAGGTACTGGGCTGGTACTCGATGGGGTAGGTTAGGCGGTTTGGTACATCCATGACTGCTTTTTAGCAGAGGTCGTGGATTACTAGGGGAGTACGAGGGCTAGATTGTTGTTGGGATCCAGGTGGGATTCCTCGTCACAACATGGGCTTGGTTAGTGATGGTATTAGTAGTGTGATAGGTCTAATGACTGGGTGCCCATACACTTTCAGATCTCCATCAACACAAGTGTTGGGTTGGATTGACAAGGGAACAGGTAGAATCTGCAAGTTGTTTGAGCATGTTGGTTGTGCATGGAGTCACAGGATGATCAACATACTCTAGCAGGAGTTTGTTGGAGGAGGTGGCATTGGCAGGCTGCGAGATAATGCCTTGTTTGGGGCTAAAGGTTCTCCCCAGTTATGTGGGGCACTATAGTCATGGAGGAGCAACACAGTGGTGGCATTGCCTCTAGTACATAGGGGGATTCACCTCTCGTGTCTCTCAGGGAGATTTTGGCGAGGTCCGTACATCAGAGGGTATGGTGATGCAGTAGTGGAGGTGGCGATACTGGTAGAGTGTGGACCGACGCGTACTGTCTCAACTTTAGATCATGGCACCCAGTGACATGTAGGAGCATGCAACATTGAGTAGTGGTTTGTAGGTGAGCACATAAATGCATGGCGTTGTGCTGTGGTGCATGGATTTACACCATGGAGCAGGAGGAGTGATCCACACCACCTTGAGGTTTCACATGAAGTGTCAGCGACTTCATCATAGGAGGGATATTGACTGATTCAAGATGATATGGCAGTTGATAGTGGTGTCCAACAGTGCACAAAGGTGTGCAATTGGGTGCAGTTGTGTGCCAAGGGGCACAAATGTGCATGTTTGTATGCAAAGGAGCGCAGGGATACTTGGTCGTATGCAGTGGTGTGTGATGCTAGCTTGTGGTATGTTGGAGTGTTACCTCCAGAGAGACCGCCTAATAGGGACGACTAACATACCCTTGGGTGTGGCTCACTTAGGATCGATGGGGATGCTGATGAGCATCATTTGATGATATCCAGGGGGTGCAACGGAGTTGGATGTTGTCCCTCGATGCCTTCATCACAAGCAGTAGGATGTGGGAGGCTCACTCGAGACAGTTAGTTGGGACACAAAGTATCTGTTGATTTGGGGTAGCATTGGATGTGCTCTAGCCATGAAAATTGGTGGAGAAGCTAAAGCATGTGAGATCTCCAAGACCCAAAATCGTTTTGGGAAATTCCATCTAGATGAGGAGTTATTAAAATAATTAATATTTTTAATGGGTTTCTAAGTCTAAACTTGGGAAAATAAAAATATTAATGGGTATTAATAAGGATAAGGATGAGAAGCTTCTCAGAGACGAGGATCAAGTCTATTTTAATCTTAGCCGTTGATTAGGGGCTTAATCTCGGCCGTTGATTCATCAACAGGAAAAATATAAGAGAAGACTTGAGGGTCATTTGGAGACACACTAGCAGATACTCAGTATCCCAAGGAAAATCGATTTTCTCAGAGACGAAGAAAAATCGATTTCAGAGGGAGAGTTGCAGGGTGGAGGAAGAGGGGGTGATTGGCAGTAGTCAGGAAGCTCAGAAAGGGTGATGCAGGGGCTCTCAATAGCGCAGAGGGAGACGCAGATCAGGGACGCAATGAAGGATAGAGCGACACAGATCCAAGCAGGATGACGCAGGGCTGACACAATTAAGAAAGGAAGTCCTCTAGGGTGCCAGAAAGTCTTAGAGAAAGGTCTCAGGTGTTTTCTCCCAGTGTTTATGTAAAATCTTTTTGTGAAAGTGATTGTTGCTGAAGATCAATAAAAACCTTCCTTTGCTGCGTTGGTTTTCCCGCATTGGGTTTTTCCGGGGACAATTGTCTAAAAATAACCGTGTTAATGTGTCTGATTCTTGTGCATATATTTGTTTTTGTATAATGGTGTGATATTTGCAGTAGAATTTATTTTAAATATTTACTGAAGGGATTTCGTAAATAACTTATTGAGAAATAAGTAGGTAAAATAAATCAGTTGCTGTAGTGATAGAATTTATGTTTAGAAATTTTCACATGGTATCAGAGCAAAGATTTGGAGACAGGAAGGGAAAATCAGTTACGGGTCAAGGGCATGATCCAGAGGCATCCATGTCAGGAGATTTGTGCAGATTTTCAGAAGAGTGCACAAGAGATGGAGATTTTGATTTCTCTATGCTGGCTTCTAGATTGGAAGAAGAAGTTGCTTGCGTAGCAAGCTCTGCATTGTCAGGGGTATGGTATATAGACAGTGGAGCCGCCTGGCATATGATAGGAATCCGGGAATGTTTCTCAGATCATCAGGAGGAAAGAATGATTTTTCAGATCACCATGGGGAAAAAAGGAAAAGTTTACTCATGTAGGGAAGGGTACTATAGTTTTTCAAACAGAAACCGGAGAGCGGTTCTGAGCTACCAATGTGCTAGGACCGGGGATGAACTTGCTTTCCGTATCTCAACTTTAAAGCAAGGGCTATGACGTTTTCTTCATTAAGGAGAAAGTATACGTCAAAGTTCAAACAACGAGATGGAAAAAGAAGGTATAGATTGGAATCAGAAGTAACAGGTTGTATAGGTTGCAACTAGAATCACCAATGGCATTGATAGGCAGTAATGGAGACAAGGATTTGAATGAACTATAGCACAGAAGGATGGGACATTAGCACCATGGGGCTCTGAGAATTCTCTGGAAAACTGTAACAGGAGTTCCAGATCTTAGTACAAAACGAGATGATGTATGTAGAGGGTGTGCTCTAGGCAAGTATACCGAAGCAACATTTCCTAGAAGTAGCAATAGGGCCAAGAGTGTACTAGGATTGATACACTCAAATATCTGCGGACCGATGTCCACAAAGGCTCTTAGTGGTGCCGAATACTTCGTCACCTTCATTGATGACCACTCTAGGAAGACTTGGATTTATTTTCTGAAAACCAAGGATGAGGTTTTCAGTCGATTCAAAGAGTTCAAGGCTCTAGTGGAGAATCTGACAGGAAAGAAAATAAAAGTGTTGACAATGGTGGAGAGTATGTCGACAAGGACTTCACTGATTTTTGCGCTAGGGAGGGCATTAGAAGAAAGTGGACAACTCCCTACAATCCGGAGCAAAATGGGGTGGCAGAAAGGAAGAACAAGACTATTGTAAAAGAAGCTAGGGCTATGATGTATGATCAGGACATGCCAAAATTCCCGTGGGCAGAAGCATGCGACACAACAGTGTATGTCCAGAATAGAACTCCTCATAGGGCATTGGGCAAGATTACTCTAGAGCAAGTCTTCATCGGGAAGACACCTGAAGTCGGTCATTTCAGGATATTTGGGAGTTTAGCATATTGCTGTATACCCGAGGAGAAGAGGAAGAAGCTAGATCAAACTGTAGAGAAAGGATATCTTGAGGGATATAGCGAGAATGCTAAGGCATATAGAATCTATCTTCCAGGAAGCAGGAAGGTAGTAGTTCGGCGAGATGTGAAGTTCATGGAGGATAGGGCCTTCAAAAAATCTCGAGAAATGCCTTCCGAGGAGCAGACAAAAGACGAGCTGTTGGTCAAACCTCTTCAACCAGCGGAAGCCAGTACCAAAAATTCTCCCTCAGAACAGGAGGAATCACAGGAAGAGGAAGAGCTAACAGATATACCCACTACCAGAGGAAGAACAAGTCGAGAACTTCGACAGGTTCTACGGGATGCAGAAGATTTTATTGGTGCACCCAGGAACAGTAAAAGGGAGCGAAGACAACTAGACAGATATCAGGCCTTAGTAGCTCAGGTTGGGGAACCTTCCAGTTTTTAGGAGGTCGTTCAACATCAAGTTTGGATGGATGTGATGGTGGAGGAACGCAACTCAGAACATATCAGTGGTAGGTTCGAGATGGATCTACAAGATCAAATACGCTGTAGATGGCATTGTGGAAAAATACAAAGCCAGGTTTGTGGCTAAGGGGTATGCTCAGAAGGAAGGAATAAACTACGAAGAGACCTTCGCCTCAGTAGCCAGGTATACATCTATAAGAACCGTGATATCTCTTGCAGCGTAGATGGGGTGGGAGATTCATCAGATGGATGTCAAAAGGACATTCTTGAACGGGGTGATAGAAGAGGAAGTATACATTGAACAACTAGAAGGCTTTGAGACACATGAGAAGAAATCTCATGTATGCAAATTGAAGAAAGCTTTGCATGGCCTCAAACAGGCACTTATAGCGTGGTATGGTCGAATTGATGGCTACTTGCAGAAGATGAGTTCGTCAAGAGTGATGCAGATCCCAATCTCCTCTATCTGGTTGTAGAGAATGAGCCTCTAGCCCTAGTATTATATGTGGATGATCTCTTCTTGACAGGATCATCCAGGCTCATCGAGGAGTAAGACTACAAGAAGAATCTAGCCACAGAATTTGACATGAAGGATTTGGGACAGATGCATTATTTCCTGGGGTTGGAAGTTTGGCAGCAGAAGGGTGAGATCTTCCTTGGACAAGGGAGATATGCTATAGAAATCCTGAAGAGATTCAGGATGCAGGATTGTAGACCTATGACTACTCCAATGATCACCAACTTGAAGAAAATTGATGCATCAGAAGACAAAGATGTTGATCCCACCTTATACAGGCAGCTCATAGGGTCCTTGATGTATTTGGTCAATAACAAGCTAGACATTTGTTACGCTGTCAACACCCTCAGTCAGTTCATGGTGGAACCGGATAGGGCGCATTGGGAAACAACCAAACATGTTCTCAGATATATACGAGGAACAATCTCTTGTACACCAGAAGTAATGATATCAGACTGAGTGGGTTTTCTGATGCAGATTGGGCTGGAAGTTCAGTAGACCGGAAAAGTACCTCTGGGTACTGTTTCTTCATTGGATCGGGGATGACCTCCTGGTGCAGTAGGAAACAAAAATCTGTAGCTCTAAGCTCAGCTGAAGCAGAATATATGGCCACTAGTACAGCTTCGTGCGAAGCCATATGGCTTAGAAAATTGCTTGTGAACCTATTCAAAAGAAGGATGGAGGCAACCAGGATCATGTGTGATAATCAGAGTTGCATCAAGCTCTCTAAGAATCTAGTATTTCATTATCGGTCGAAGCACATTGATATTCAGTGTCACTTTGTTAGTGACTGTGTCCAACGAGGAGCTGTACAGTTGAGCTACACTTCTACAGGAGAACAAGTGGCAGACATCCTTACCAAGGTCATTGGAAGAAAAAAGTTCGTTTATTTCAGGGAGAAGATGGGGATGATAAAGAACCCATTTCAGTAGCAGAAATGGATAAGTGTCAGGTGTTGCAATGCAGCAGTTAACAGTGCTATGAGCAGCATGATGTAGCATTTGAGACAAAGTTGTAGTGCAGATGCAGTGTTGGGAGGAAGGACCAGTAGCAACACGAGCTGCAGTACAAATGTAGTAGTGGCAGTGGTAGAAGCCATGGGCAATAGTACAGAAGTCATCGGCAACAGTACAGGAGGCAACAATGCAGAGGATGTTGGGCAGCAGGCCAAGCATCAGCACAGGTACCAGTGCCAGATGATTAGGGTAATGTTCAATAGTGGAGCAGTACTAAGAGGGAGTGTTGATTTGGGGTAGCATTGGATGTGCTCTAGCCATGAAAATTGGTGGAGAGGCTAAAACACATGAGATCTCCAAGACCTAGAACTTGTTTTGGGAAATTCCATCCAGACGAGGACTTATTAAAATAATTAATATTTTTAGTGGGTTCCTAAGTCTAAACTTAGGAAAATAAAAATATTAATGGGTATTAATAAGGATGAGAAGCTTCTAAGAGACGAGGATCAAGTCTATTTTAATCTTAGCCATTGATTAGGGACTTAATCTTGGTCATTGATTCATCGACATGAAAAGTATAAGAGAATACTTGAGGGTCATTTGGAGACACACCAGCAGATACTCAGTTTCCCAAGGAAAATCGATTTTCTCAGAGAGGAAGAAAAATCGATTTCAGAGGGAGAGTTGCAGGGTGGAGGAAGAGGGGGTGACTGACAGCAGTCAGGGAGCTCAGAAAGGGTGACGTAGGGGCTCTGAGAGACTGTGTAGAGGGAGAAGCAGATCAGGGACGTAGTGGATGACATAGTGAAGGACAAAGCAACGCAGAGGCAAGCAGGATGACGCAGTTAAGAAAGGAAGTCCTCCAGGGTGCCAAAAAGTCTCAGAGAAATGTCTCAGGTGTTTTCTCCCAGTGTTTGTAAAATCTTTCTGTAAAAGCGATTGTTGTTGAAGATCAATAAAAACCTTCCTCTGCTGCACCGCTTTTCCCGCATTGGGCTTTTCCAAGGTCAATTACCCAAAAATAACCGTGTTAATGTGTCTGATTCTTGTGCATATATTTGTTTTCGTATAATGGTGTGATATCTGTAGTAGAATTTATTTTAAATATTTACTGAAGGGATTTCGTAAATAACTTATTGAGAAATAAGTAAGTAAAATAAATCAGTCGCTGCAGTAATAGAATTTCTGTTTAGAAATTTTTACAGTATCCAGAGAGAGACTTCTCAACAGTGGCATTTGATCAGGGCATGAGCTAACAAGTATAGGCTTGGGGAGTACACGGTTTGTTGTAGAGGTAGCGTATGCTCCACCACTGAGTTCACACTTATGGATGTGACCATGAGTGAGTTGTAGGGGGCACTTTCGGTAGGACAACCAGATGTGTTATGTGAGCATGAGGTACAAGGGATGATAGTCCTTGTTAGTAGGAGGATGCCTAGGCTCCAGGTAGTATTTGGGTACGTCATCAAGAGCTGGGATAACAGATTTCATTGTGTGGTTTGGCAGGAGCAGAGTAGTGTGTCATAAATGGGACAAATTGTTGATGTTGGTGCCCATCCATTGGAGACATATAGGGGTCAGAGACGAGGTACATAGGGGTCCCAATGACTAGCAACTTCTCACAACAACAAGCAGTGAGGATTGGGAGTTGTGGACTTCTAGTATGGTTATGCGATCCAGGGATCTAGTTGATTGATGAGTCGCTCCACTTTGTGGTGAGTAAACCCATGATATCAGGTGATTCAACTCATTCTCTGGTTGACACATGGGAAAATTATTAAGGAATTTAGACTTCTGTGATCCATAACATTGTTTAGAGAATTTTCGGCGAAATCACATGAATATTATTTTGTCGACGCGTTTCGAACCAACCAGTGTCGTTCATCGTCAGGACAAGTTGAAGAACCAATCCAGCCCAGCTTGTTAAATAGTGTGTGCAGAGACTCCAACGGCTAAATTTCCAACGGCTAATTTTCCAACGGCCAATTTTGACCTAATGCCTCGAGTCAAACCAAAATTATTCTTGATAAATTTAATTATTGTTTTACTAGGGAATTAGTTAAATTAGGTACATTATATAATAAATTAAATAATATCATAGGTATATCCTATATTTATTTAGTAATAATTTAATTTATTATTTGTCATTTAAAACCAAGGGTCCAAAAAATAAATTAAAAAATTTTTATTTTCATATTTATTAATTAATCTATATTTATATATTAATTTCTTATTCCAATACTAAAATTTCTTTACTATTATTCCTAGAAGTTATTAAAATTATAGGTACATTATATGTCATAGGTACATATTATACTTATTTAATCATAATTTATTATTTGTCATTTACATGGGAAAATGCTGTGGTCCTCATCATATGGCGAGGCAGGTTGTTGCTCACAATTGAGGCTAGCCATGGAGTGGTAGATTCTGGCACTGCTGAGTTATCCTTACAGGTCGGGCATAACTTTGATTATGACAGATATTGTGGCCGAGCGTTATAGGAGAGGAGGCTCTAGTATGAGCATGTTGGGTAGTGAGTCATGATCTGTATGTTGTGGTGTTAGCAAGGGCATTTTCACACTGCGATGGGCATGGCATCTTGACATCATAGGATTTAGTAGTTCAGGTACCCTTAGGGATGAACTAGTTCTTACACGGGAAGATCATACAAATCTTCCATTGGGTTTTAACGGTTTACTATTGGCACGGGGGACTTCACCAGCATGGTGGGTTGGCCAGTAGGAGGATATCAGGGGAAGTTCATTCAGGGGAGACTTCATCCTCACAGGGATTATGTTATGTCTTTAGGAGTTTACTCTTGGAGTGCATGAGGTGGGTTACTTGGTAGGGAAGCTTCATGGGGAGTTGGACAAAGTCCTACATTACCATGATGCTCTACTTATTGATAATATGCATAGGGTTTCTGGTATCGGTATCTGGTTAGACAGCGAGTGAAGCACGATGTGCTTGACATTGATCAGGATGGCTTGGGATCTTGGTATCGAGGGGTTCCTTCATGTTGGGACAATGTTGAGATGGGGGATGACTTCATGGCACATTTGGGACCCTGGTATTATTGGTGGTTATAGTGGTGATCAACAGTCAGAGAGGGCACTTGTTCAGACATTGCTGGAGGACAAGCAATTTTTGGCGGGGAGGACTATCATGTCCCCAATTAATAATTTTGCTAAGGGAAATCCTCAATTTTGCAAGTTTGGAAAATAATAAATATTGTTGGCAAATAAACTTAGGAAGACGGGTTATGAGGGCTATGAGGGCTCAATATAATTTTTGGAGAGAAAATAAGGCCAAACTTACGAGAAAAGATAAATTAAAGTGAAGATAAGTTATGGAGGTTACCAAAAAAGGGAAATTGAACCATGGGAAGAATCAAACCATGGTATCAAAGCATAGTGTGAGAGAAATCAAACCATGGTATGAGGAAAGGAAAGCAACAATAAAAGGAAGGCTAAAGCCTCATTTTGATCATTCTATTTGGCATTTCATTTCAGAATTGGAGAGTTTGCTTGAGTTGCTTAGCCAAGTCAACCAATGCTGTTTAGCACAAGGAATTTCCAAGCAGAAATTCTGCCCTCATTTCGGAGAACTTTGAGTGTCTCCCTAGTGAGGTAATTTGGGGAGTCTAATTCAGGATTTCCATAAAGCTTTATTGCAGGTATTCACTCAATTTGCCACTCCTTAGGCGTAGAGGCAGTTTGAGTTGCTCATTGGGGAATCAACTATTGTGGGTTGGAGTTTCAACTATTTTGCAAGTGATTTTCCCTATTGACGCCAGTGATATTGTAGAGGATTTGCAGGGTAGAGATCAACATTATTTGTGGGTCGCAATTTCTCTTTTTGGGATCGCGCTGGGGTTTACTGGTTATTCTTTGCGTAGGGGTTGAGCAGTAGTGTTTTGCTGAGTATTGGAGTTGATTTTGGCTGGTAGTTTGAGGAAGGAATTTGCTGCAGTTTGGAGGAGTTTCCCTTTTGGATAAATTGTGCATTCTTGCAGCGGTTTGATTTTAAAGCTCATTAGCAGACTGTTAAGGGCCACATGCTGATGTTGGGGTTTCAGTGACTGGCGGATTCAGCGTGAGATTTTTCTGGCTTTTCCTGGGTTTTATGAGATGAGTTCGTGGTTAACATTTTAGAATTTTTCGGGCAATATTTGGGCCCAAAATCATCATTCTTATTGTAGGGCGAATTGTTGGTTTAACTGAGATTTTCACACTATTTTGGGCATTCTGGGTTAGCTGGAATTAGCTCAAAATATTTTTGGTTTTTATTGGTTTTTCTCTAATTTTCAGAATTTTTGTAGTTTTGAGGCCTCAAATATTAGTTTACCTCCAACAACAGCAACAATAAATTTTTGGGCAGAGCGTCCAACCAGTGAGCCATTTCAGCGTGGATTTTTCTTCATTCTCACCTGGGTTTCATGTGCTTGATTTAGCAAGCCCAGGTGCACACATTCCACTATATTTTGTACTCAACTTCTCATTGGATATTCATTAAAATCGCTCAACTCTATGATTTTTGCTCAACAGTGTTCTAAATTTGCTATTCTTGTGGAGATTTCAGATTGCATGTTTATTTGTTTGCTATAGCTAGTTCATGTTTTGATATTTCACCATATTTCTCTAGTTAGAATATTACAAACGTGGCAAGCTTTGAGGTTAATGTTGGCCTTTGAGGATAAAGTACTAGCCCTCCCAAATCATCTTAGTAATTACCATCATCATATAGGCCCAAGAACAAAATAGGGTCAAGGCTAGCTTGGGGGTGTCCTAAGTCCATTTGGGCATAACAACACCTTGGCTTCTCAGTACAACGTTTCAGCTTCTAGAGGTGTATCAAGGGGGGTCCAACCATGTGGAGGCCCATGAAAGTCCAACGTTCATCTTAGAAGGATAACACTGGAGCTTCAAGGTCAACCCTACTATCAAGAATGTGAAAAATGTTCTCTGAATGTTGCTGGATAAGTGTCAAGCCATCCTTCAAAGGATCTCTGTTGCATGAGTAATGAACCACCTAAACCATACGCTTAAGATCAAGTGAGATCAACATCATCAGGGATAAAAACCATTAAAGTACCATAGCAGACCATATTCAATGTTAGGGACACAAAAATAGTTCACACAAACCTTGCTTTTCAATGTCTTTCTAGCTTAGGGTTTGTAGGAAAGTTACTACACTTGTGTTGGGGATGTCTATACCTTTAACTTCATTAGGTGCTTCCAACCCCCAAAGGGAAGGACATTTCATAAGTAGACCCATCAATCCATATGTTCATGTGATAATGATGGTGATGGAGTGGCAAAGACTTCAAAGAAGAATAACCATGATACTAATTGAAGGGGGTCCAACCTCTCGAAGTGCTATAATGAGAAGATAGAGCAATCATGGATGCATGAGTTACCCTTTTTCTCGACCTGCTTTTTCCACCCCTCTGGTGTCCTTTTACTTTAATGATTTATCTTTTTTTCTTCCATAACTTAAGAGACCAAGCTTGTTTTTTTCTTTTCCAATACCCCTTAAATATGTAGCAATTTCTTGCTCATTGATGGAGCATGATATTGTTGATGAATTGGGTGATGGCTAATGAGGGGGTTTTGGAGCTCATGTTAGGATTTTTTCCCATGTTCTTACTATTGTTCGAAAATCATAAAGACAAAAAGATTTTCTTATTTTGATAGTTACTTGTGATTGTCTTTGAATTGTTTATATCTTCTTTTATCTTCTTATCATCAAGCAACTATCAATAGAGACACAGGATCTAGGCTCTCAGCCAGGGCTAAAACTGCTCTTTTAGGGGAAAACCCAAAACTTCTCTTTTCTTCCTTTAGAACCAAATCAAATGAGATAACCAAGAACTTTGACCAGACCAAACAACCTCCTCCAATCCACCAAGTCAACCTCCCAAGATGATTAGGCAACTCTAGTCAAACTGCTTCAATCCTGCAACGAACTCAGATTTCGGCCCTCCTGCTTTAGAATTTCAACCCTCTTGCAACAGTCCAGAAACTCGCACATGTGGCAGAAAAAGAGAGAATTTCGACTTCTTTTTGCTTGACAAGTGTCTCCTTCTTTGCTAGGGCTTTCTCCTTCTTTTCTAAGTATTTCACTCTTCTCTCTTCCACCTGCAACTGCATATCGAAACTTTGCGTAATTGGTCTTCAATTGACGTTGAGTAGCACTGCTTTTATAGTTATTCTGTGAGGTCGAACTCCTTTAATGAGGTCGACTTGATTGGAGGGCAGGTCAAGGCATAAAATACTATTTTGACTCAAAAATAAATTTCTTTCTTTGCCTACAAGCCCAAGAAGGGTCTAGATCATGATGACAAGGACTATGACTCTTGACATAAACCCTAGAAGCACTCAATGGGTGCTTTAACCTGGAAACAAAATAAACAAAAGCATAAAAGCCATGCTCTTTAAATAATTTTCTTTTACAATTTTTTTTCTTTTCTTTCTTTTTTACAAATACATTACATCATGACTCAAATACAATTATGAAGACCGATACTAGTTACATTTCTCATCACTCCCTCTTAACTAGGTAGGTATTCATAATTGTTCAATCGGTACAAGGTTGACCTCAATTTGAAATGTTCTTTAAGAAGAGAACAATAGCATACACAATGCTTGGGATACCCTCACTGCCAAGGTATCCCCCCAACAAGGACTATGGTGTAATCTAGGCAATTTCCACTATAGGTACCATCAGGCTACAAACCTGGTATCCATCCAACATGATATAGATACCATCCAGGCCTTCATGCCTTGACACCAACCCTTACAGGGATCTAGGTATCAATACCAAACTAGAGCTCCATACAATACCCTCCCTCTGGGATCTAGACATCAACTGAGATCTCAATATTAACTAGGCCACGATGTCCTCCCAAGTACCATCATACAATTTTATGGTACTTCATCTCTCCCTTTTCAACTAAATCAGATGAAAGAAATTGTCAAAAGAAACATTTACTAACTTTTGAGGAAGAGATCAACACATCCACCAATCCAAACACGCTTCTAAAACTAAGTTCCTCTTTGGGAAGAGATTTCATCAATACATCAATTGACGTTGAGTAGCACTGCTTTTATAGTTATTCTGTGAGGTCGAACTCCTTTAATGAGGTCGACTTGATTGGAGGGCAGGTCAACTTGGTGGAGGAGGCATAAAATACTATTTTGACTCAAAAATAAATTTCTTTCTTTGCCTACAAGCCCAAGAAGGGTCTAGATCATGATGACAAGGACTATGACTCTTGACATAAACCCTAGAAGCACTCAATGGGTGCTTTAACCTGGAAACAAAATAAACAAAAGCATAAAAGCCATGCTCTTTAAATAATTTTCTTTTACAATTTTTTTTCTTTTCTTTCTTTTTTACAAATACATTACATCATGACTCAAATACAATTATGAAGACCGATACTAGTTACATTTCTCATCACTCCCTCTTAACTAGGTAGGTATTCATAATTGTTCAATCGGTACAAGGTTGACCTCAATTTGAAATGTTCTTTAAGAAGAGAACAATAGCATACACAATGCTTGGGATACCCTCACTGCCAAGGTATCCCCCCAACAAGGACTATGGTATAATCTAGGCAATTTCCACTATAGGTACCATCAGGCTACAAACCTGGTATCCATCCAACATGATATAGATACCATCCAGGCCTTCATGCCTTGACACCAACCCTTACAGGGATCTAGGTA
This sequence comes from Pinus taeda, assembly GCA_000404065.3. Classification (NCBI taxonomy): domain Eukaryota; kingdom Viridiplantae; phylum Streptophyta; class Pinopsida; order Pinales; family Pinaceae; genus Pinus; species Pinus taeda. The sequence goes on along the minus strand of APFE031232130.1, from coordinate 75,036 downwards.
TCAATACCAAACTAGAGCTCCATACAATACCCTCCCTCTGGGATCTAGACATCAACTGAGATCTCAATATTAACTAGGCCACGATGTCCTCCCAAGTACCATCATACAATTTTATGGTACTTCATCTCTCCCTTTTCAACTAAATCAGATGAAAGAAATTGTCAAAAGAAACATTTACTAACTTTTGAGGAAGAGATCAACACATCCACCAATCCAAACATGCTTCTAAAACTAAGTTCTTGTTGGGAAGAGATTTCATCAATACATCAACTACTTGTTCATTTCTTGGCACGTAATGTATCTTCACGACCTAACCAGTATCAACCTTCCAATGTATATGTTCTTGTATGCTAGCACAAAATTCTGGGGTCTTCAACTATTCTGATGCTGCTTAGATCATCAAAAAATCCAAACATATTTAGTAGTACCAAGCCTCAACGCTTTTCAAGACATCCAATTCTTGCTTACAACTTCATCAATCACGAATAACCATCTTTAGTGCTTTAGCCTTTCTTCACTTTCTCTTTATTCCAAGTCTTTACTATAGCTGTCACAATATGCCCTACCTCTTAACTGGGAGATATATACTTTCTTTATCCAAGCTTCTTCTTTACTAGGGGACAAATTTATCAACACCACAACCACATAGGCTCTTTCTTTCACATTATCATATCATCAGAGAACTTCAATCTTCGAAACATCATTCCTTCTATCTTCACATGACAACAAGGTCAATTATTAATTTTTAATGCCATCAGGGTTCTAACAACTCCCTCTTTTCATCATGCTCAACATCATCATCAAGTCATCAACAAGTATGAGGTAGGTAAGCATCTTCAACATCTTAAGTACCTGCAAATCTTTATCAAGTACAACCAAGCACAAATATATAGGAGCATGGAATGTCAAACTAGGGTTAGCATATTATCATAGAGAGAGCATCTAGGGCTATCAAAAACTTTGAGCAAGAACTTGAACTCTAGTTATCAAATTCTAAACCTAGATGAGATATCAATCAAAAGAGAACCAATCAACTAAGGTTGCAATCTCATGCTTTAGACTTACATCAAAATTTTGCAAGGGTTTTGTTACAAACCCTACATTCCACCAACAAAATCAAGTTAGAATTTTTTAATCACAACGAAAACATTTTATAGCTAGGGTTTCAATCAATTTTAACATCACAACCAAGTATGGGTTTCAATCATATGAAAGCATATACGCCTAGGGTTTCATTCCTAGGATCTTATAATAACTATTACAAGGGTTTTTAGCATAAACCCTAATTCATCAAACCCCAAAAATCTAAGATTTCATCATATATCTTAGACATCAACAACAAACCCTAAAAGGGCTAGGGTTTCATTATAACATCAACAAGCTCAAAATATCTAAAGGTTAGATTAAATAGTAAACCCTAAAGGTTAGGGTTTTACTATACTAAACAAAAGGTGGATAGTGCAATACGGCTTTATTTAATTCAAAGATTAATCACCCAAAATAAAAATCTTGATGATTCAAAACCCTAAACATGATAGAGTTAGTAATATAACTTTAAAGATAAAAATGATCATACCTTCTTATATAAAGATTATCTGCAACAAATCTTTGTAGTTTTAAACATACCTTGAGTTGCTTCTTTTACAAACCTTGCAGGGTTTCCTCATTGAAGCGCTCCATTTGCAACAAAGCTTCTTACCTCTTTTGGAGTCTCCCTCTAAATCTATCCTTTCTTCCTTATTGCAAGCTCCGTCTTGATTCTAGAGTATTCTTGCAAACTTTCCTTCCAAGGAAAACACGAGAGAGAGGATTATAAAGACTAGGATACTTATCTTTTGTGAAAAGGTGGGGAAACTCCCTCTTGATCTTACATTAACCTAATCTTGTGAGGGATTCCTTTAATTCATCAAAACAACTCAAGAACAAAACATCTTAAATCTATAAACCCTAGAAATAAAAAATTGATCCCAGAGATAAACATAAAAGAAATTCTAAAAACAATAGCCTAAACTATAACTGAAGGATATATAAGACTTAATAGAATAAGTCTTTGACTATGGGGTCCTCATTCTTAGACTTCATTTGAGGATTGTCATCAAAATTAACATTAGCTTGGTCCTTTTCTCTCTTCTTGTTCTTAGGATTATCGAGACATTGATTCTTGTAGTGTCCCATCTTATGACAATGATAACATTCAATTTTAGATAGATAAATCTTCTTCTTTGGCCCCCCTTGAACTTTTTATTCCCTCCTTTCCTTTCGACATGAGCATAGTAGGCATTTGCAACATTCTCTTCATTTTCTTGTTTACCTTGTACCAAGGAGAGTCGAGCTTCTTCTTGTATGCATGCAGACCACATTTCTTTGAATGACGGAGAGTTCTTCCAACTACTAATTCCTGCTGTAAAAGCATTCCATGATTTTGGTAATCCTAGGAGAGCAACAATTACAAGTTCCTTTTTGGGGAATATTTCAACAATTGCTTGAAGTTCATCCTTTATACGAGCAATTCTTACAAAATATGACATTGTATCATCCTTTGTCATCTTAATTGTTTGAAGCTCATTCTTCAGACTTGCTACTTGTCCAATATTATTGATTGTGAACAACTTTGAGAGGGCATCATACATCTTTATTGAAGAATCTAGAGTAGATATGTAAGGAATCAAGTTGTCCTTTACTGCATCCACAATTAAGTTCATGGCAAGAATATCACTTTCTTTGTACTTCTCCTTTCCAGCATCATCTGATGGTTCCTTGACTTTTCCTAGTACAAAATCCAATACCTTGTTCTTTGCAAGGATGAGGTCCAACCTTATTTTCCATGCTCTATAGTTAGATGCTCCCTGAAGCTTGTTCTCAGAGTTCATTGATGAGGCCATAAGTGAACTTTCTTGATGACGACTAGCTATATTTAGTTACTTTTCAAGACTTCCTTCCTTTGATCAAATGAACTTCTCTTTTTCTTATGATCTTCCTTGATGACTTTTCTTAAGATGATGAGAGCTTGTTGATCTACTAGCTGCCTTTTTCCTACTTCTTCACCTTAGCTCTGATTCCATGTTAGAAAATCATAAAGGTAGAAAGATTTTCTTATCTTGATAGTTACTTGTGATTAGCTTTGAATTCTTATTATCTTCTTATCATCAAACAACTATCAAAAAACATGAAGACCAACACAATAGAGACACATGATATAGGCTCTCAGCGAGGGCTAAAACCACTCTTTTAGGGGAAAACCCAAAACTTCTATTTTCTTCCTTTAGAACCAAATCAAATGAGAGAACCAAGAACTTTGACCAGACCAACAGACCTCCTCCAATCCACCAAGTCAACCTCCCAAGATGATTAGTCAACTCTAGTCAAACTACTTCAATCCTGCAACAAACTCAAATTTTGGTCGTCTTGCTTCCCTACTGTAGACTTGAAATTTTGGCCCTCTTGTAATAGCCTAGAAACTTGCACATGTGGCAGAAAAAGAGAGAATTTCGACTTCTTTTTGCTTGACAAGTGTCTCCTTCTTCTTTGCTAGGGTTTTCTCCTTCTTTTCTATGTATTTCGCTCTTTTTTCTTCCTCCTGCAACTGCAGATTGAAACATTGCTTAATTGGTCTTCAAATGAGGCTGAGTAGCACTGCTTTTACAATCATTCTGTGAGGTCGAATTCCTTTAATAAGGCCGACTTGATTGGAGGGTAGACCGACTTGGTGGAGGCGGCATAAAATACTATTTTGACTCAAAAATAAATTTCTTTCTTTGCATGCAAAGCCCAAGAAGGGTCTAGATCATGATGACAAGGACTATGACTCTTGATAGTAACCCTAGAAGCACTCAATGGGTGCCTTGACCTAGAAACTAAATAAACAAAGCATGAAACCCATGCTCTTTAAATAATTTTCTTTTACAATAAATTTTCTTTTCTTTCTTTTTGACAAATACATTATATCATGACTCATACAATTATGAAGACCGATACTAGTTACATTTCTCAACAACTACGTCCCAACCATCTTTTGCTTTTTTATTTTCTTTAGTGGTGGCTACATATGGTTTTATCATTCTTTCAATTGCATCAAATTCTTAGGGTAAATTTTTAGGCCCTGATTTACATATGATGATATAAGGTGCTAGTCATAATGACAACTTACAATTGACCCAAAGAATGTATTCATTTGAATTTGCTGCTGATGAATGAAGAGGCCTCCCCACTTTGAGCAGAGCCCAAAGACGTAGTCCACATTGGACAAATTCCATTATCAAGTCTTGTGTGTTCCTTGTCTTTATGGTTTCCTTTGATTTTCCTCTTCTATAAAGTGTATGCACATGTGATTTTCATGCTCTTTTTACATGCAATTTTGAATACACCAATGAAGTAAAAGATCCCAGATCAGTTGTCGAGGGTGTCGATTGGGAATTGGGCCATGCGCACGGAAGGAAGACTCGTGCATAAGGGTTAGCAGAGCCAGAATGACAATGCAAATCAATCAAGCGACTGTTGGGTAAAGGTTTGATGCCATTGTGGGTAATAGCCGCTAGTGGAAATTGATGTGGGAGTGACACCCTGCAGAGCTAGCCGCTGCGGGTTACTAGTTGCCAGGAGACACGGTCGATGAATGACAGGAAAATTAGACTGCTATGGTTTTGGTGGTACACTAGCAACACGCAACTGTAAGGAGAAGTTCAATGTCCAACAAGCAGGGACCGCAATAAGGGTCAAATACATTGGCCAAGAGCTCAGGAAACAAGTTACACAGGTATTGTGTGTCGGCTGGTGGAGAAACATAGCTTGCAGCAGTGTTGATAGAGCACATAGATGGTTAGCGAGACAACCAGTTAGTACTAACAAAAAATAATTGTTGGTTAGCTTGACAAAGATGGCTACTAGGCTACGTTACGAGGACAAGTTGGACGAGGCAGGAAATTTTAGCCCACGGAAGGAGCAACTTGTTCTATTATTTGAGGAGCAGGAGTTGTGGGACATCGTGGAGAAGGTCGTTCAAATTCCTATAGATCCTAATCAGTTGGTTGAGTTTAATAAGATGAATGTGCATTGTGAAGGCTAAGAGAATAATTTTGGACTCCTTTATAGACCATGTTATACCTCATGTGATGGGGAAGAAGTATGCCCATGAGATGTGGGCATCCTTAACCAAGTTGTACCAGAGTTCAAACTAAAACAGGAAGATGGTGTTGAAGGAGAAATGCCAAGATGTCTGAAACTGACACAATTGCATCATACCTAACTAGGATCACTCAAATTAGAGATGAATTGGCGGCAGTAAAAGAATCTATTACTAGTGAAGAGTTGGTCAGATCAACCTTAAGTGGCTTTCCTTTGAAATAGGATGCCCTTGTTGGTGGGATTGTCGCATGGGAAAATCTTCCCATTTGGGATAGATTGTGGGATGATTTCGTACAGGAAGAGATGTGGAGACGTTAAAAAACTATAGGGCAACATGATGGTAAGGATGATGAGGAGAATTTTGCTTTTATTGTAAAGGGAAAATGTAAAGGGAAGTGGGGGATCAACTTTCGTGAAGGACATGAGCAAATTGAAATGCTTTGCGTGTCACAAGACTGGTCACTATGTGAGTTAGTGTCCATACAAGAAGAAGAAGAAGAAGGCGGATCATGTGCATGCATCAACATCAACTGAGATTGATGAATTTACGCAAAAATTCGAGAAGGAATTTTCTCTAGTTTCCTACTTTTCTGACAATAGTATTGTTTAGTATGAGGACAGTGGGTTATGTCTAGTGGACAATAGAGCTTCCAATCACATGACAGAGATGAGGTTAGTGTATTGCAGTATTTCAGAGACAGACTTAGAGTGCAGTGTGTTTAGTGGAGCTAGCACCATGCATGTAGTGAAGGGGGTTGGATGTGTCAGATTCCTACTAGCGTCAAGATTATTTATAGATGTGAAAAGGATGTTATTTGTTCTTGGGTTGATGGTACATGTGCTCTCAGTATCAGCTTTGGAGGATGTTGGATATAGGGTTTTGTTTCAAGATGGACAGGGGCTTTTGTATTCAGAGGGAGCAACCATGGATGCAGCTGTAGTGCTTGGCATCAGTGTTGGGCATGGAATCCCCCCGAGGCATGTTTTGGGGCTTAAAGCCCAAGTTATGACCAAATATTTTTGTAAAAGCTCTGCAAATTGTGGGTGCGGAGCGCGAAATTATGATAGAGTCACAGGGTTGTCCACCCTCGTTTTGTAATGTAATGTCGGCTTAATAGACCTATCCATGGTTCGCGGACCATATAAATAGAGCGAGGCTCTAAGTGTATACGAGAACCAATAGGCAGAATAAGAGGATGAGAAGTCTAAGTGATTGAGAAAAAGTGTAAAGTGTGTCTTTGGGTCGTAGAGTAGGGGAAGGCTCTGCAACAGAGTGCATAGAGGCCTAGTAGTCTGTAGCTGAGTGCGCGGACCCCTATAGCTGAGTGCGCAGGGCAGGTAGAGTCTGTAACCGTTGGAAGAATCAATAAAGAGAAGTTTACCATATTTCTGTGCATCTTTTCCTGTTTTAATATATGATTGGGTATAATTTGCAAGTATACTGTTTATTTGCTGTGCGAACTTATATGAATATTTTGTATAACTAATTATAACGTAAGACATCCAAGTATGCGAAGGTAATTAACTGGTATAGGAAGATAAGTAAGATCTCGGGTAATAGCGCAGAGCGCAGCTCTAGCAGCGCAAAAGCTCCACAACCCCTAGTTAGGGCTGTGCGAAGGCAATGTATCAGGGCATAAGGAACAGGGGAGTGCGCGAAGTGACTTGCGCGCAGGGACAAACAGTGGGAGTAGTCGAACCTCTTAAACATCTCAAGGGTGCGGAAACCTGGTTCTAGCACCCTCCCATACAACTTCGGGTGAGACCTTAGTGCGCGCTCCGCGGACTGTCGTTGAAAGGGCCAGTAGTATAGGGATTTGTTTGGCTAATTAACTCCGAACCTGGGTCAGGCCCCAACAAGCGAACAATTAGGCAGGGGGAGTCATATAGGTTGTCAGGACAACCTGTGGGTATATCCAAGGGGATCTTAGATACAAGAACAATGTCAGTGAGTGAGAGGGAGCAAGTGGCGAGGAAGAGTGATTCTTTAGATACTTCTAGGAGCATCAACTTGTATGATATGACATTGATGGATGTTCAGGAGTAGGATCTTCAAAGCATGGTTGGACATGAGAAGTTCCCAAATCAAGTTTCAGATTAGGTAGCAGGATAGGCTTCAGTGTCAGAGGGAGCAACTACAGATACTGAGATAAGCTTGGAGATAAATCCAGGTGAAGGAGGTTCTTCCAGAAGTACCTCCCTTGCTGAGAGGGAGTGTTGAAGTTTGTAGCACGGGCAGGTACTTCTACAGGCCTTGTGTTTAGGCATGAATAAGTCGCCCACATATCACCTTAGAATATTTGCAGATGTAACTTAGTGTAAGTTTAACATAGGAAAAAAACACATAATTATATGTTGGCTTATTGAGCTAAAATAAAACTTAGATAAAGTAAAATATTTACTTTAGTGATTAAGTTTTTGATCTGTAAACTGTCGTGGTCATTCCACTAGACAGTTTGTCACAATAGATTTGATAATATTATATTAAAAATTTGAGATTCTACAGTATTAGAGCTTTATTAAACTTTAAGATTTGTAGATTTAACTGTAACTAGTGCATGCATGCGTATGGAAATTATGAACAAAAGTAGAGAACAACAAAATAAGCTCTCACACACACACATAAATCACAAGATATGCTCTCTGGGAAACCCTTTCGGGAGAAAACCCAGCTGGAAGGTGAGGCCGTTCCACTATTTTTCTCTTTCTGGAAATATGGCTGCAGGTACAAATAATGCCTGTGGCTTGTGGGTTTCTACAGTGCGCAAATCCTCTCTGTGTGCTCTACATCCTATCTCTCCTGGCTATCTTTGTTCAACTATGGAACAAAATACTCTCGAAAGAATGGAATGCCTCTTCCTCCTAGTGGCTCGATTATAACACAACCCGATAGCCTACTAGTGGTTAATTTTGACTACATCAAATATTAACTAGAGTTACAATATAGGCTCTTCTAGAGTCTTTTACATCATAATCATGTGGCTATCCCCTTTTCCATGAATAATGAGGGCTAACGAGACATCCTCCCAAACTATAGGTGTGAAAACAGGAAGCCAACCTGAGTGGCATAACTTTTGCATATGGACTTTGATTGACACACTTCTTGTGTCGTTGGAAAGATCTACGTGTGTAGAATATCATGTAATGGTGGGGCGCTAAAGTGACAATTTTACCCCCAAAAAACATCGTTTAATGCCTCAAAATGCTCTTGGAAGGTTTCAGAGCCCGTTTTTCCAAACTGGGTTCTGCCGGTTAAAATAGTCCTGTGAGCTGATTCCTCCACTTTTTCCACTCTGAAAGCATCGAGAAGGATGACAAACAATATAATGATCCAATCAGGATCAATTTTAAACTTAGTTTTTGATCTCAAGTGACGTGAGATCTAATCTCGATTGCCCATCACTTTGAGATTAAGGTTAGGGTTAGGATTAGCATTTTGGCTCAATGTAAAGTTATAAAGGCAAGGCTAAGGTGAGGACAAGACACAATAACAACACAAGATTGATAGAGGCTCCTAGGTGAGCATGTGCTGGGTCCGAGGTAGTGCAACGAGGCTGGTGATTAGTATTGTATTTTCTCAGTTGGGCCATTATTCGTGGTACGGGAGCCCAAGTATGTTCTATGATTAATTTATTAATGAAGAACTGTTGATTGGGCGAAAATCTGTTTATGTGTGTGATTCAGATCGAGTAATTTTTTTGCTTCCGCTTTTTTTGTGTTAGGAATATGGTCGTGTATTAATTCTGTTAATAATCATTGAGAACCAATTACCGGGTGTTGGGTTCAGAAATTCTAACATTTACCTTTCTTATCCATTTTCTCTCTCCTTTGAATCTCGACCCCTTTAAGGCTAAGGTGGTAAACTAGGGCTTAGTGTGAATCCCTAGGCAAGGTGACTTTCGGGGATTGGAGAGGCTAATCACCAAGATGATAGTATTTGCCACACAATATATCCTTTTGGTGGGTGTCCACTTCAATTTCATCCATATATTCTCTTGCCCTAGTTGTTTGCAACTTTGTGCTAAGAGGGAAACCCTAGTTTTGTCTGCTTTCAACTTGGGGGCTTCTTGAATGTTTCATGAGCCTTGGCCTTGCTAATATACATTGCTGGAAACCTTTTTTCATAGCCTAGACCTCTGGTTACTCCAACACTCAACCCATCAATCAAACCCTAGGTCTCGTGCCTCATCAAATAAGCCTCTACCTAGAAAGCGAATTGCCTCCCATTGGAGCCTTGAACCTTAATTGTGTCGTTCTTGTAGAAATCCTTGTTGTGTCACCTTATATCCTAACCTTAGAATATCCATCAAGTGACCTTCTCACATATTGGGACCCCTCCCATTGTTGAAAATCTGTAAAGAGCAGCGGGTTTTGGCTGTGGTGACAGTGGGCCACTATCATTGTTGTTTCATGGTCTAGTCTATGCCTTGTAGGGTTTCCCTCTCCAAAGCCTGCTAGATTTTTTGGCAACAAGTACAAATGACCAATCAGCTTTGTCATTTGTTTTTTCAAATGCTATTTTCAAGAGAAGAATCTGCTGTGGATTCCTTTGCCCATTCCACACTTTCCCATGAAACAAGCACTATATTGAAAATAAACTGCTCAAGAATAAAACCCATTTGCTCTGGGTTGAAACAAGATGAAAGCCACTGTATTATTGTGGTTAAGACTTTGGGCAGAATCTTGTACGAGGCATTAAGCAAAGCAATTGATGTCTAGGAGCTAGGAGTCTAGGACCTAATGGTGTATCTAGATGAATCTTCTGGGATTAACTTCATCAGTCCCCGTCCTTACAATTCCATATTCCCTATATTCTAGAATCTAAACAGTTCTGAAGACATGCAAAACATGTCATTATCAACAACATTCAAATTTCAATATCTTGAAAATCTCACAGGGAAGGCTATCTTTCCCAGGGACTTCTCATCTTTCATCCTATTAAGCAGTAGGAGGAAATTCTCTTCTAATATGTGCTCCAAGTATATCTCATTCACTACTCCACACCTTAGTAGGGATAACACTCGTCTATTATGGGCCAATCCTCACTGACCTGATCCGTCAAAGGGGTATTTTGCATAAATATTTTAAAACTGGAATGTGAATGTATCTCAGATCTTTGCCAGGTCCTCAGTCAAAATTCCCTCTGGATTATTGGGCCTGTGATTCTTTCTGAAGCATTTTTGTACTTGAGTAATACTTGGAAGGTTCACCACCCTCCACCCACTGTAAATGAGCCTTGATTCTGGCCCCTTTGGCTCTATATTCTTCGATGCATTTGAGTATACAGTCCTCCTTAGTCATCTTTTCCTGTAGGGTGACTGTGACATTATGAATATCCTCAAGAAGCATCCACACCTCAATTAATTCTGCTGTTCTTTTTTGTTATGTCTTCTTTTCAATCTAGCAACCGCCCTTCCTCATCCATGAAGGAACTTGACCATTCTTCACATAGCTGCCTCCCACCATAAGATCTAGCATCATTACCTCATGGTCTGGGGACCAGATTGCAGACATTTGTGATCAATCAATGTACATCAGTGTTTAGAGACAACATAGAATACATTCAACTTAAAAGGAAGAGACATTGGAAGGCCACTCCAACCACTATGGTGATAAAGGGTTATTCCATCTTTTGGAGCATTGATCCCATCTAATCTAGCTCGCACTCTTTCCATAGCCCTCCTGTTAGACCAAACAAAAATCAGCCTCCGAAATCCAGATGTTTTCATGTCCAGTTCACATCAAAGATTAATAATCTGGATTTACAGGTTGACCAGATTCTGTTTTCTCCTCCAGAGAGGACAAACAACATTCCCTCTTCGCTGCCTGCCTCTCACTCTACCATATTAAAGTCACTTAAGAGAACCCATTCAGCAGGTGGTAGTGAATTATCAATCCAATCCAACAACCGTCTACAACCTACTGCAAGAAGCACAACGTAAATGGAACAAAAACCATTCACCTACGTGGAAAACCTGCAAGTGCCCCCACACACTTATTATTCAAATCCGTACCACAAGGGACAACTGCTGGACTCAACTGAGGTGCTACTCCAAGAATAGTATGAAATTTGAATAGAGTATGTTCATGGTTAATGGCCTAGAAAGAACCATGCCAGCAAAAAGCCATTCATGATTCTTGAACGGTGCTCAAAGGCAGAAGTCTTGACCTCCTGCAAACACGACACATCAACACTTAGACTTGAATGAAATCTTCAATTAGAGCCTTTTGGAGGGGAGGGTTATACTCCTCACATTCCAGGAGCAAACAGTCAGATTCATCCTACAACACTACCTTTCTATTCAGTGCCTCAAATGTATTGCTTATCAACATCTCCTCAGCACCTGGTTGGCCATACTGTGTGCTACTGGTTATTGAATCCTTTTAAGGAATATTCTTCACCATCTTTGAAGATTTGGGAGGATGATTGATGCTTTTGTCCATTGCTAGAACTTTTCCTTTTACCATTTTGTTGCATATTATAGTCATCATGATTGTCAGCAGTTTTGAACTGATTCTCTCTGTCTGACTATCAGCAGTCTTCAAAACTTCCTTCTTTCCTTCCAGACAGGTTTACCTTTGGGCCTATCTGGGTTCCCCCTGGGATCTTTCAGCCACCTTTTCTGAAGAATCTTCTGTGCTAGTCTGATCAGATTTGGACACTTTTCTATGAGGGCAGTCCTTGACATGATGATCTGGCACCTGGCATGCAAAACAAGAATCTGGAGAGTTAAGATATCTCAGCTGCTGATTAAAAGTTTTACCCCTGCCAACAAGCTTAGTAGAACGGTAGTAGGTACAATAGTTTTGTCAAATTGACAGACAAACACACCTGAGGACTTTCTCGATATGTGAAACACTCTCTTAGACGATACAAATAAAAACCTTCCCAAACCTCTCTGCTACTGGCTTGACACATGTCTTAGCCTGATTCTGCATGTTGGTGAACTCAATGAAAATTGGAAATTTGGGTTGATTGAAGTTGGAAGGATTAAAATCTTTACTCAAGGATTGGACATAAATGATGGAGCCAGCGATATTCCAAATGCCTTCGAGTAGAACAATGCGGGCAGCCTGTTTTGAGTGAAATATAAGTGATAGGTAGTGATAACCTAAGACTAGAATAGGGTTCCAAGAATATATTATTCTTGTTCCTCCAATGATATTCATACTGCACACTGCTACTGAAAATCCTGTTCTGAAGGATTTTTCCGAAAGTAATAGAGGATAACATCTATTTTCCGCAATGCAGGATAACATCTATTTTCCGCAATGCTTGCTTTTGGTTAAGGAAGGGGCTTGATGAAGAAAGAAGAGAAGATTGGAAACAATGGAGTCTTCTTCCATATTGGCATACATTGAGTCTATGTGACATAAATACTCACACATGTCCATCCCTTGGTTCATCAAAACCTTAAGGTCAGGAATCTGCAAGGGATTTTTTGCATGTTTAAACTTTAATCATTCCCTCAATCAATGAGTATGTTATCCTCATCCTGATTTTTCTTTGCACGCTGCTGTCTAATACACATCTTCTTTACAATCAATTATAAAATCCCGAGTTTTTATAATGGATATGTGGACCAGCAGCTGCATGGATCTACTTGCAACCATGGTATTAGTGGTTTTGTGAGAGGGAATACCATGCATTAATCCAGCGATTGTCATCTGCTGGGACAACTGGTCACCCCTATAGCATAGTGGAAATGTTAAATTATGGAAGGGTTTCTGTTTTGATGTTATTCTCTTGAGATCTTTCTATTTTTCTATGATCTTTAAATGTTTAACATATCTTTTTGTTATACCTACTGTTGTTAATTTACTCATTTCCCTATATTTTCAAATGACCTAATGATCTGGTATGGTAGTTGTAAAACATTTGGCACAATTTGCAGGAAGCTCCAGTAATTTTCAAAATCTGTGCAAATATTGGTTGGTCTACTTTTGCATCTTCCAAATAAGCTGTGCCATCTCAATTTTTTTGCAAAGCTGGGCTAATCAGTCATTATATATTTCTGCAGGTATGTTGCTCCTGAATATGCAATGACTGGGCATCTGCTTGTGAAGAGTGATGTGTATAGTTATGGTGTAGTGTTACTGGAATTGCTTACTGGAAGGAAACCAGTTGACATGTCACAACCACCCGGGCAGGAAAACCTGGTTACATGGGCTCGGCCTCTGCTTACAAGCAAAGAGGGGTTGGAAGCCTTGGTGGACCCTGCATTGGGTAACAGTCTCCCCTTCGACAACATTGCAAGAGTTGCAGCTATTGCTTCCATGTGTGTTCAGCCTGAAGTTTCACATCGGCCATTTATGGGGGAGGTTGTACAAGCTTTGAAGCTTGTTTATAATGATTCAGATGCAAGCAATGGAGGTGGATCCGGTAGTTTTAGTCACGGAGGGGAGTCTAATGCTCATGATATAGAGGTCAAGGATGACTCTAGTCAGCAGTGGCCCCAAAGTATTCAGTATGTACCTGATGGTAGTTCCTTTGTCACAATTGATTATGATTCAGGTCCCCTCCGAACACAGGGACTGGAGACAGAAAGACCACTTTCAGCATCTGCTTTGCTGTCTACTTCTGGAAGCTCATTGAGGCAATTATCAGGATCTTTTAGGAGGCACAGCAGTTCTGGTCCCCTGAGAACAAATAAAAGTAAAAAATCCTGGCATGGAATCAGGGGTCTGGCAGGGGGTAGCATAAGTGAGCATGGAGTCAAAAGGCACGAAGATGTACATGAGCTTTGGCCATAATGCTTGTTTACATTTCTGTCACTTGGTTAAGACATGTATGGCATCCTGGTTATTAATAAAAGATATACAGAAGAAAGTGAGTTTTGGCTCCAGGTAGCAGCTTTTTAAGCCATCAGATACCTTAGCCAAAAAGTACTTTCCATGTGCTGTTAATCTGCCCATTGTGTGACGTTATGTTCATATGCTGATTAGGATCTTTACTATTGATGGGTTATTATAATGAACGCTAGTTGCCAGTTAAAGTGAAGTATCGAGTTTGATGGACTTTACAGATCTGTTTACCCAAATTCTTGAGCAGCATAATTTTTTGAGGGAAAGGAAAATATTCACACACAGTATTTTTTCGACATTCTACAAGAAGGAAAGTTGGCCTGCTGAAGATATCGACATTTGAACATTAAGTTGCTTAAATGAGTATGGTTGATTTCTCATTCTCAGATCCATAGACCATAATTGTGGTTTATAAGGTTGTCTCAGAAACTATTGAGAAAGCACTGCATGCAGCCAACAGATTCTAAGCATTTGATCACATCTGGAGGTAGCTCACTCTAGTGATGACCCATGGTTCCTCGAGGATTTGTCTCTGAGCATCAGATCCTCAATGTATTTTTTATTGTATTCTTGCGGGTTCACTTCTTAAGAGTGGAATACCGTACTTTATAATTCGTCTTCTTTGTGTATTCTTCTCAAATACACCGAGTATACTGAGAGATTCCAGGATTTAAAAATCTTTCATCTCTTTCAACTGAATATATGGAGAGATTGGCAGCTTATAACCTTTGTAGTTTGCTTTTAGATGAAGCTTTTGTATTGTTCCTTTATTTTCCTGCGACATGACATGTATGATTGAGGAGTGCTCTACAACTGAACAAGCTAACAAGTAGATCATTGTTCTTGAACCTTGAGATTGTAAACCATGGCACAGTCATTCACTCATGATATGGAAGCCCAAATCAATTGCTTTTATCCACAAAAAGACCTGGTAGGAAACTTGGGAGCATCTCTAAATTTTCAGGGCGTAGTCTAACGAGGTGGAGGAGTTGCCCGGAACATTAGGGAAATTCCGGTCATATTTAGAGAAAAGCCGGCAAGGATTTTTGTAAATCCAAGTTATAGTTGTTAAACTTCAAAATTTTAGGTGTCCTATAAGTTTTTGATGGTGCTGAATCCATTTCCAGCATCAAAAACACGATTGAAGCACTGCCTCTACAAGATTTTTTGAATTTTTTTTGCCCGGATTGCGGCAACTTTTAGCTGTCTGGGCAATTCCTCCGCCTCGTTAAACGACTCCAATTGTCAGTTCTGGCAATGTTTTCTGGATGCATTGTTATAAATTAGAAGAACATCTGCTGAAGCGTATATATAATACAACTGAAATCGTTGTTCTATCTAATAGAATGGGTAACATCTATATTTTTGAAATTTACTTCAAAGAAATATAAATAGTTAAAATGCTTGAAACTGTCGTTTTTGGTAATGCTTGACAAGTAGTTTTCTAGAAACGAATAATGAGGGGAATATCTATGAGATGCTACAGAGATTTAGTAGAAATTCCAAAACTATGTCCTCCCTACATCTCCCTTGCTTCTGTAGTAAAAGGAAAATTGAAAGAAAGAGATTGTATTATATTGTCCAGAAGTTGGTCAACAAGTTTGTTAAAGACATAATATATAATATCTCAAGGGTGTTTTTAAGATGTCTTAAAGTTAAATTAATAATACAAAATTATAAGTTAGAACCAAAGATCTGTGGCACATTGTTGTTTATGTTTTAACTTTTTCCTATGCTTTGGTTTTGTTATGTTGGCCGCAGGGGGTTCAGGGGTGGGAGGAGTGCGAGGGAGGGTGGGGGTAGGGGGTCGGGATGTGGAGTAATCTCAAATTCTTTATTTTGCAGCTTAGTTTTCATTGTCTAATCAACTCATCATACTGATAGATCTGTTTAGAAGGCATGCTAGCAGGTGGATCTGATGTCATTCAGCCACTTCCCTCCTCTCCCTTGCCCAGTCGGTTGAAGGCAGAAACTGGTTCTCATCCTCAGCTATCTTCATTCTGGCTGTAGAAAGTGGCTTGAGAGTGCAGATCTGAAATAGACAACAGGAATTGGGACTACTTGAAAAAGAGAAGTCAATATTCCCCGAGCCCTGAAGGAATTCTTTGCTTCCGGAAAGTTGCCAATAAAAGGTCCAGTTCAGTCTCATATGACCCTCCTCTAAACCAGTCTTTTATCAGCTTGGATAAGCTAGCAAGTCTCCCCAAGAAAACCTTAGTGTGTCAATCATGCTGGAGGTCTCGGTTGAGGAGATACTGTTCATGAATATACACGCAAAAACATTAATTGGAGAGTTGAATGGAGTGACCTTTCCACCTGTGATGGAATGATGAGATGCATCTCTGCCTCAAAAAAGAGTTGTAAAGGGAGTTCTCTTTGAACATAAAGGGAAAGACTTTTTCAGCTTGGAATTTCAACTACAGGAGTATCTTGAATGAATACAATTGGGGGTGGCATGGTTCTTCAAGAATAGTGGTCTTTTTATGCAGCACTGGTTTCCCCTTTATACCCCCAATGCAGTAGGTCTGACAAGATTGGATTATTTGCTTGATGATTTTAGGTCTGATCAGATTGGCTTATTTGCTTGTTGATTTTAGGGTTCAGGAACTATTTGCAAAGATTCGATTTTTTTTTAAATTTTTTTTTAATTTTTCGAATAGTTTTGAAATTGGATTTAACTACCAATAATAACAAACATGACATGTAGCAATAATTGTGTGGAGATGAACATTCATGAGGATCTCAGAGATCACATCTTTTTAGAAGTGGGTAATTCCATGTATAGAATAGAGGTTTATTATGAGAGGGTCTCAGTCAGACAAGTTACTTATCTTTTCATATTCACAGGGAAATAGAAGCTGACTGAGTGTTAGGCTGTCTAGGAAGGCTTGCCTCCCAATGTTCAAAGACAGATGTCTGTGCAGGCTTTCTGTTTTATCTAAGAGTAATGCAAAGCGTAGTCCAGAGTCTTGAGTTCTGTTCTGTTATGGTCCAAAATCAAAATGACTTATCAAAGACAATTAATAAAAGGTGCACCAAAACATAATGAGTTCGAGGATCAGGGCTCGGGCTTTCTGTTCACATCAATTGGGTATTGTGGAGTCCCTGTCAACTCCTTGGGCTGGGCCTTGTCCTCTGTTTCTGCTGGAGAAGCGTCCTCCCTTCCAAAAATCATTACTTCCATCTTCCGAACCCCCAATGGCTGTGATGAGTGCACATTCTTACCATCCAGTTGATCTTGCTTCTGTAAAACATTTTTCTAAATTTCTCTGCTTTCAGTCCCACAGACAATGAGTTCCTTAACATGCCAATAGAGATCTTCTATTTTCGTTCAACTAAATGCGTCTGCAATTGCCAGTGTTAGGGACAAGCTTCCCAATCTCCTCACCGCTGCAACATTTGGAGTACTTCTCTTCAACATTACCCTATTCATAATGGCCTCCACTTTGCTTTTGACTGTCTCTGCATAATAAGCATCGTATGAGGCAACAGTGGCCTTTGTTGAAGAAACCTTCCTCCTAGAAGAAGTTCGTTCACTCATCTGCTTCCTTCCCTTACCCATTTGGAGTCTGCCTCTGTACTTAGCCCCAACATCTCTGCTTTTCCACATATCTGGGGCTTTATAAACTTGCTGCAGTATGCTATACCCCATGTCACTGGTCAGGCCACCAAAGTTCCAAATGAACCCCAGTTACAAACAGCTTGAGTTACATTTTCTTGAACCCCAGTTACCAACAGCTTGAGTTACATATTCCTTCGTCAACTCATAACAAGAAACTGACTCTCATGCTCTCTCCAGTGCCTCATAATGGCAAATAATGGTGTTCATGGGAGGGCTGTCTCCATGGTTTTCTATGATGGCCAAGGTCCTGGTTGGTAGAATCCGCTGCAGCAAGTTGAGTTTAACGTCAATGCTAGAGTGCACAGAACTGCACAACCTCTCTTCGATGTTATGCTCCCTTATCTGGTCAACAGCTAGCCTCTCGTTGTCAAGCCAGATGTTACTGTCACTGTTCCCTTCCCGAACAGCCCATCCAGGTATATATACATTCACTGTTAGGTGTTTAGTCATCTTTGTAAATTTTATCCATAATTCAGGGAATGGGTCCTTTGATCAAAACATTGGGTTAGTGCAATGAACAAATATAGCAGAGAATAATGCTTCAGTAATAGTTAGCCCTTCTAAATTCGTCCATGCGTGGAGACAGAGAATGCCCCAGAGGAACAGAATGCCATAACCTCATCATCACCAGGGGTCATTTACAATGCCATAACCTAACAGCAAGCTATTGATTCTCCCTGCCCCTTATATAGGCCAAGGTAACGGCTTCTTTTGTAGGAGGTCTATTGCTGGAGATAGATGGGCAATGTAGGTGCCTCACTTTGCACAAAAGGTGGTGTTGGCACCAACACATTGATGCCCTCTCTTCCAATCTTTCCTCCCCTTTTTACAATTGTGGGTCATCCTCCATGCTGTCAAAATTAGACCATGCTGAGTAGATTCTGAACTCTAGAATCTAGCCTAAAGCTATAGATCACTAAAACTGAAAATGCTAATAAAAATTTCTACTATAGAGTACTTTAACCTACAACAAATACTACTGATAGTTAAACCAACAAACATGCAAATCAGAAGACTCAAAAACATACCTGATTGTTTATTACATCTGAAAACAGAAAGCTAAATGCTACAACTCAAAACCTGAACTCTTGAATCATAAAATGGTCTGCCTTGCTTCTCCTTCATGGGCTAGGAAGAAGGGTACGTAAACTGAATTTGGATGCATGCACAATAATGCTTCTACTTGCAGTTTTAAGTTCCAACTTTAGTGTGCAGTTTTAACCAAGCCAAGGTAGGTGCACCTTTGCTGGAGATACATCGGGGCATGCACACATCCATCCTCCTGGAGATATGTACTCTTAACTATGTTGGATATCCACATGTATAACATCTCTAATAATTATGCTATATAGAACTCCGTTGGAAGAGGAAGGGAATTGCAGCAGGAACGTAGTCCAAACTACTACACAGATTTTTGATGAAGTGGTACTAGATCACAATATGCTTGGATCAACCATGAAACATGGATTTTTAGAGAGATACAACTTTGATGGTCACAATCAATCATAATGAATTCCAAAGTCTCATCTGTCAGATGCACTAATAACTTGCAAATCCATATCGCTTCACCACTAGCAACATTGCTTGCCATGTACTCTGCATCCACTAAATTAAGCACCATTGAACCATGCTTCCTACAATGCTAGAGAAACATACTTGAACCCACATTGAAGCAACAATCTAAAGTGCTCCTTTGGTTACCAACACTAACTACCCATTCAAAGTCCATAAACCCATGTGACACCAACTATTTATCAACAATATACCTCAAACCAAAATAAATTGTCCTTCAAGTACCAAAGTACATGTTTTGTAGCAACCCAATGATCTTGTGTATGCTTCACCATACATTCACTAAAGGTGTTGACTACAAAACAAATGTCAAGTCAAGTATTTCCCTGATACACGAGGTAACGAACTAGCTGTACATAGACGGATCCATCAAATTTGAATTGAAATCAATAAATAACTTTAGGGTTATTATGATAGGAGTGGACATGAGCTTATGGTCCATACTTTGAATTCTCTTCAGAGTCCTAAACTAAGTACTCTCCTTGTCTGAGGGACACCTCAATTGCACTTTGCGACTCCTATAGACCCAAGAAGTAGTGCATCAAGTCGATGTCCTTTGTATTGAATTCATTCACCAACTCTACCTTGCCCCATGATATGAGTTGCTTTGGGCTTATAATCATAATATCATCTACATAAATGACTAAAACAAATAGTTTATAATCATCAACCGGATAGTAGCTTGGAATCTACATATGTTTTAGTGAAGCCATGCATGTAGTTCTTGGTTCAACCCATAAATGACCACCTTCAACTTGCAAACATGGGTTTCACGTGCATGCTGTTGATTTGGGGTAGTATTGGATGTGCTCTAGCCACAAAATTTGGTGGAGAGGTTAGGGCACATGAGATCTCCAATACCCATAAAGGGTTTGGGCAGATTCTAAACAGTTTGGGAGATATTAAAATAATTAATATTTTTAATGGAGTCCATAAGTCTAAATTAAGGGAAATTAAAATATTAATGTGAATTAATATAAAACTGTGTTAGAATGGTCGAAAAGACATGGATCAACGCAGATATAATCTTAGCCGTCGATTAGGGACTTAATCTCGGCCGTTGATTTGTCAACAAGAAAAGTATAAGAGGAGGCTTGAGGGTCACTTGGAGAACACACCAAGAGATCAAGATTTCGACTCTTTGGGGTTGGGTTTGCTGAGAAAGTTGAGAGAGTGATCAGAGTTGCCGCTGAGGGGCAGTGAATACAAACGCAGAGAGGCAGAGATAGTGCGGGAGGATCAACAAAATAGCCGGGAAAGCTGACGCAGAGGGCGAAAGCCGGAACTGCTGGGAACAACCGGAATTGCCGGAACAACCAGGGAAGCTGACGCAGAGGGCAGAAGCCGGAACTGCTGGGAACTACCAAAACAACGAGGAAAGCTGATGCAAATGGCAGAAGCTGGAACCACCAGGTACTGTCGGAATAGCCGGGAACGCTGACATAGAGGGTAGAAGCCAGAACTGCCGGGAATTGTCGGAATAACCAAGAAAGCTGACGCAGAGTGAAGAAGCCGGAACTACCGGGAACAACCAAAACTGCCGAGAACTATCGGAACTGCCAGGAAAGCTGACGTAGAGTGCAGAAGCCGGAATTGCCAGGAACACTGACGCAGAGGGCAGAAGAGGCTGACGCTGGGGTTTTTCGTGGGGCAAATTAGAGCTGAGCTGCTGGAGTGTTTATCGGGGGTTTTAGCTGGAACATCTGTCTCAGATTGAGAGGTGCTACTGCTTAGATTTTTCTAAGTTGGGTGAGCCGAATTTGGCACCCAGATTGTATTCTGAAACTGCTTAATAAATCAAACCCTCAGATAGATGCACCGATTTTCCTGTATTAGGTTTTTCTGGGGACATCAATCAAAAAATAACAGTGTCATTTGTGTGCTTGTTTCTGTTTCTTCAGTTGATGATCTGTAATGTTTTGAGCATGTACTTGTGTTTATTTTCAGTATTTACTTTGTAAATAACTTGTTAATTAATCAAAACAAGTAGGAAGGAATAAATCAGAAAGTATATGAAGGGTTTCTAACAGTTAGACTTAGAAATTCCAACATGGTATCGGAGGGTGGTTGTAGATCACAGGAGAATTGAGGACATCAGCAGAGCAGAACAACAACAGTAGAAAATCACTACCCTGAGTGATAGAAGCTATTCCTAGCAGCAAAGGAGGGGTGACGCAGTGCCTGCGTCATCAAGTTCGAGCCAAGAAGAGGCTGAGGGAGGCAATGACAAGCTCACGTAGAGCCACGCAGAGGCTAGGAGGGCTGGCAAAGTTGGTTGAGGGAGCTAGTTTTTCGGTGTTGGGACTGTGCAGAGCCTAGGAGCTATCACCTTCAGGTTGCGGGGGTTTAGGAGGCTGTGGATAAGTTGTAGAGTGGAGCTGGTGGGGTATTGTTGTTAGAACAATACCTAACAGGGCAAGGCCAAGGAGGAGGGAGTTTCTACTGAGGGTTTCTAACCGAGAAATCTAGATCAATGGTGCGATTACACAAACGATTAGAGTAGGGGGCATCTTGACATTGGCAGAAGGATTTCTAGGAGGGAAATCGAGGCTCAGAGGGAGTCACATCGAGAGCATCTAGGAGGGAGTAGAAGAGCAGTGGAATGGCACTACACGGAGTAAGAGACCAGGACAAACTAGACGGAGCATCAAACTTCATAGTCTGAAAGGAAAAAATCTTGTCCGTACTTGACAAAAATCGTGTCAAGCACTTGGTCTTGAGGACGATAGCGATCCCCGTTGACCTAGTTGATAATGACAAGTACGAGGAGGCAATGGCAAGGGCTAAGAGCATCATCTTTGATGGGGTCAAGGACCATGTAGTACCACACATTGTCGAGAAGGAAACAACAAATGAGATGTGGGAGGCCCTAAAGAAATTGTACCAACATACTTATGTGCAGAGAAGGATGTTATTAGAAAATTAGTTGCGATCATAGCAGATGAAGAAGGGAGAACCGATCGACACCTTCCTCGATCGACTGAATGAGATCTGGGATCAGCTGAATTCCATAGGGGCCACGCCCGATCAAGAATTAATGGTGAGAACAACCTTGAACGCAGTCTTAGAAGACTGGGAGGTATTTGTCCAGAGTATACTGGGCAGTGCGACCCTTCCACATTGGGAAGAAATGTTGGGCGGCGCTTCGCTAAGAAGAGATCAGAAGGCTAAGCAAGGCAGGAAGCAGCAACAAGAGGATCAGAGTCAAGGAGGAGGATGTTGCCCTAGCATCTGAGGGAAAGCAGGAGAAACTGAAGAAGAAGGACCTCTCCAAGGTCAAATGCTTCCAATGTGGGGAGCTGGGTCATTATGCGACCCAGTGTCCAAGGAAGAAGAGTAAGGGAGAGGCCTCCGAGACCAAGGCAGCGCCAGCAAGGGCAAAGAAGGAAGTGGAAACATACGATGATTGTGCCACGAGTGCACACACGCCACTTGAGCAGCAGTGGGGAGACATTGAGCTGTAGTCAGACGGACTATAGGCGATGAGGGGCAGGATCCTCGAGGTACTTAGCCTCTTGGATTATACCTTGCTATGGGCGCTGCGAAGAGGAGTAGCAGGATTGGCGGATGTGTGATCCGAATTAGATCCTAGAACACTCTCTAAGTTTTCATGAGCTCTGTAAAATTCATGCTAAAGTTTCAAAGTCTCATAAAGATTGAGCTTATCAGAGATATCCTCATAATAGTTGCAATTTGTGATCAGTGCGGAGCAACGAGGACTCTCAGTGAAGCGCGCAGACTGTCGGCCCATGGTAACGTGCGTTGTCACGAATTAGCAGAACGGGAGGTCATTTCAAGAAACGGGGGCAGTTTCTAATATGCGATTAGTGACAAGTCGCTAATTGCATGTCACCAGGTAAACCCCTCGAAGAAGGAAAAGCCCCGAGTGCTCGGACCCGAAAAGTTATAAAATGTGATGGATATCGCGACGATTCCGTAAGAGGTGGGGTCCCACAAAAATCGGTAGAGTATCGGAAGGGCTTCGAGCGGTAAGCGGTTTCAACCGAGTCTCGCCCGATGCCATACAATGGGTGCCACGTGTCCGACGAAAGAGAGAGAAAACCGCTCACATCGGATGGGTAAACATCATGTTACTTGCTTGATATGGACGAAGATTGTAGGATCTGGAGGCTCCAGATCGACGACGGAAATGAGTTCCGATGGACGACCGACCTGACGAGGTAAATATACAGAGTTGTATAGGATTTGAAGTCCAACGTGGACGATGCGTTGGTAGAAGGACGCGTTTCACGGGCATTCTTGGAGTTAACGGAAGAAATGGTCGTTTTGAAAATGTCTAAGAGAACTGACGCTCAGTTCATTATGAAATGGGTAGCCACCTCCCCGTGAGGTGTTATACAGTGATGATGACGTAGAACAGAGGAATTCAAACGGGCAGAGGCAGGGGAACCAAAACGCTGGGAAGCGGAAACGAACAGTCAAAAAACAGATTGGCTTTAAAGCCACAAGCTGACAGAGAAAGAAAGGAGCAGTTAGCAAGTAAGTTAGAAGTGGAAAGCTGAGAGCAGAAAATAGAGAGAAGAAATCGAGCTGACCTGTAGAAGCAAAAGGCAGCATCGAGACAAAGACAGAGAGAGCAGAGAGTCTATGTACTCCAGAGAAGGCTTGAGAGGTTCAAACGAATTCCTCTGTAAATACCTATCATGTATTAAGTCTCAGATTGGACTCATACCATTGTGACCCATAGGAGGTCGAGAATTAGTAAAGAGTCTGCGTACTTCAGAGACTTGGGGAATCCAAGTACAGTCTTGCTGATATCTATCTATTGAGTGAGACTCAAATTGAGCTCACTGTTGTAAAAACTCTACTTTGAAAACATAATAGAGAGGCCACCACTGAAGGTTGGACCAAGAGACGTAGCCCAGGACTATTGAGTGAACTCTTTATTAAACTTGTTGTGTTTATATGTTTTCCTGTTGTGTTTTCTCTAACTGCTTCATTGTCTGTGTATTTCACAATCTTATCAATCCGTTGCATAAAATAACATAGGCATATCTATGCACATGAGTCTGTAATACCTTATTGTTTGTCTTCGATCAATATCGGATCAAGTGGTATCAGAGCTCTAGGTTACTAATGTTAGACAAGCTTGTGTTGGATTTTGTTGTTGAATGCTATCTAGGACAAAGCTCAAATTAGGAGAAGGAGATTTGGTTGAAGCTAACCCAAAAATTAGAAAAGTCTACCCTAAGAGGAAAATGTCAGAGGAATGTCCCTTGGAATCAGAGTCCCAGTTCATGGATAGTTTCATGACCATGAGAGCCATGGTGGAGGAAATATATAGAGAATTTAAGAAAGGTAGAGATGAAGATTCAACAAACTCCAAACAAGATAAGGGATTAGAAGAATCTCTCATCCATGACCATTGGGAAAGAAGAAAAGCTTCCCACACCTCCTAATAGTCCCGAAAATAAAAAGAAAACATCTTTGATTAAATTAGATGTTAAATTTGATTTGCCGATATATGATGGAGAGTTGAATGCAGAGAAGCTGGATAATTGGATTAGACAGGGTGATGTGTATTGCAGGGTGCGGAGCATTGACTCAGACAAAAGTAAGATTCAGCTGGCCAACCTACTCCTTGGAAGCACTGCTTTGGTATGGTGGGAAGGCAGGACACAAGCTAACATGAAGAAGCATGGTAAAATTCTTTTTGTCCGGAGTGAATTTGTTTCTGCAATTAAAAAGCAATTCTATCCACTAGCTTATATGCAGCAAGCCATGATGAGCTGACAAACTCTTCTTCAATTAAAAGGGCAAAGTGTACAAGGTTACACTAAAAAATTTAGAAAGAGAGCTTTGATTCTAGGAATTTCTTTAGACTCACCTGAAACTCTGGTAAAGTATATAGGTGGTTTACATAGCTATTTAAAGCACACCATTCTTATGTTTAATCCCATTAGCATAGATGAGGTATCTGTCCAGGCTACACATCTAGAGACTTGAGGCAAGAATGTGAACCCAGAAGTTGGGGGATCATTAAAACCCACTGCAAGCAAAAGAAAGGAAAAGAGAAAACATAAATGGAAAGAGAGGAAGACAAATGCTGTACAAAAGACCAAGGCTTCGTGCACTCACTACAAGAAGGATGGACATGATGATGAACACTGCTGGATTCTGCTTTCAGAGTTGAGACCCAAGAAGTTCGATGGAAAAAAGAAGATGACTGCTGCAGCAATTCAAAATGATTTGGGGTCAGACTCAAGAGATGAAACAACAATGGCAACCACAACTATAAAAGGTAAAAATTCTGAAGCATCTACTAGTAATTTTGCACAATCTACTGATAATGAAGAAAATGAGAGGAAAAGACATGAGCTTTTTCATATTCGAGTTATTTGCAAGCATAAAAAGATTGATACTTTGTTTGATAGTGGCTCACAAGTAAATTTAATTTCTAAAGCAATTGTAAAGACGCTGGGATTACTAACCACACCTCACAAGAAGCCATATCCATTAGGTTGGTTATGTGATAAAGCAAAGCTACAAATGACTAGACAATGTAAACTTAAGTTTTCTTTTGGGTCAACATTTGTAGATGAGGTTGAGTTAGATATAGTTCCTTTGGATATACGTAGAATTGTTTTAGGAAGTCCTTACTTGTATGATAGAAAAACTATTTTTTATAGAGCTGGAAACAAGTATCAGCTCGTTAAATATGGAATTGAATATATTGTAAAAGCTCATAAACTCAAGAATAATTATACTCTCATAAACTTATGGCAGATGAAAAGAATTGTCAATTCATGCAAACAATTTTTATTGATGGTTGTAAAAGAAAAGAAACCTGATAAAACCAGTATATTTGAGGGCTGTAATGCTAAACAACAAGCTGATTTAGAAAAAGTTGTTTCAGAATATGATATACTATTTCAAGAACCTAAAAGTCTGCCACCCCAAAAGGAGAAAGTACATGATATTAATTTGCAGCAAGATGCTCCATTGCCTAACATTGGAATGTACAGGTTGTTCGCTTTAGAGAATGAAAAATCAAGAAGCAGGTACAGGAGCTGCTCCAGAAAGGGTTCATAAGACCTTGCACATCACCATGTGGGTCTCCAATTGTCTTGGTGAGAAAGAAAGATGGCTCATGGAGAATGTGTATTGATTACCGAGCACTGAATAAGATAACGATAAAAAAATGTTATCCCCTTCCTCGCATAGATGATTTATTAGATCAGTTAAAAAAAGCTATTTATTTTTCCAAGTTGGACTTGCATAGTGGCTACCATCAGGTTAGAGTTGTAGAGCAAGATGCATAGAAGACTGCTTTCAAAACAAAGCAGGGATCGTATGAGTGGTTAGTTATGCCTTTTGGCTTAACTAATGCTCCTGCAACTTTCATGAGAGTAATGAATGATGTACTCAGGATTTTTATTGATGATTTTGTCATTGTATATTTAGATGACATTCTTATGGGAAGAAAATTTGAAGCATGTCAAGTAGACTATAGATGTTTTGAAAAGAGAATCTCTATGTTAAGCTCTCAAAATGTGAATTTGGAAAAACATCTTTGAGTTATTTGGGTCATATTGTAGGGGGTGGTGAATTGAAGATAGATCCCTCTAAGGTTGTAGTCATTGTAAATTGGCCTAAACCCAAATCTGCTATAGAAGTTAGAAGCTTCTTAGGAGCAGCACAGTATTGGAGAAAGTTTATTGCTAACTTTTCCTTGATTGCAGCGCCCTTACATGCTTTAACCGGATTGAGCAAGGTGTTTCAGTGGGGAGGCAAACAACAGTAAGCTTTCGACACCTTAAAAGAAAAGATTAGTACATCACCAGTACTAGCACTGCCCGATCTTCAAAGACCATTTGAGATTGAAATAGATGTCAGTGACTATGCCATGGGAGCAGTGTTGATACAACACGGTAAACCCATATGTTATGATACTGAGACATTTAATTCTATAGTAGTTAATTACCCCACATATGATAAGGAATTGTATGCATTAGTACAAAGTGTGAAAAAGTGGAAACATTATTTAATGGGCAAAGAGACAGGTATACATACTGATCATCAACCACTTCAATATTTACACTCCCAAACTAAGTTGTAGCAATCAAGACACTATAGGTGGATGGGTTTTCTACAACATTTTTCACTTGTCATCTATATTTAAAAGGGCATACAAATAAATTTGCAGATATGTTGTCAAGACCAATCATAAAATGCTCTACTATACTTAAGCATAATTCAATATTATATGAAAGCTAGATTGAACAATATGCTCAAATATAGATTAGAGAGTGTAATGAACTTTAGTTGCGGCAACAAGTAGAAGAATGGTTATATGTTAAGTATCAATTCTTGTATCATTTTGGAAGTTTATGCATTTCAAAACTGAAAGATTAAGATAATTCGAGAAGCACACACTTCTCTGATATCAGGTCACTTTGGTTAAGTACAATTGTACAGGTGCAAGATTTGTATTGGCAAAAAATGAATGAGACAATTTCTAGATATGTAAGGGGTGTACTATGTGTGCTAAGCAAGCCGAAGCAATAGAAAACTAGGCTTGTACACTCACTACCAATCCTTTCTATTCCTTGGGAAAGTGTTTCCATGGACTTTGTTGGGGGACTGCCTAAATCTAGAAAAGTTCATGACTATTTATATGTTATTGTGGATAGGTTCAGCAAAATGTGTATTTTAATACCTTGTAACAAACAGATTATAGCTGAACAAACAACAAAGTTGTTCTTTCAACATGTATGGGTTCATTTTGGATTACCCACTTCCATTGTATCTGATCGAGATTCCCGATTTGTTGGAAAGTTTTGGTGGAGTCTGTGGGAATTGATGGACACCAAACTGAAGAAGAGCACAACCTTTCATCCACAAACAAATGGCCAAACAGAAGTGGTCAACAAGACAGTGATCCAGTTTCTTAGAGGTTATTGTAGCAAGCATCCCAAGCTTTGGGATGAACATTTATGTTATGTGCAACATGCTTACAACTGTGCTAAACATTCTTCTACACAGAGATCTCCTTTCGAGACCTGTTTTGGTTTCAAACCAAGGTCTCCCTTGGATTTTGTCTTTGGTAAAGACATAGCGGTTGATGGACACATTGATGTGGATAAGGCAACCAAGTTCATTGAACAAATCCAAGAGATTCACCAGGAAGTATAGGAACCACTGGAAAAGAGCCATGCCAAGTACAAAGCAAGGCATGATAAGCGTCAGATTGAGCATAATTTCCAAGTTGGTGATCAAGTCTGGCTGTATATCAGCAAGGACATAATGCAAGGTGAAGGTAAGAAGTTGAAGCCAATAAGGTATGGACCTTTCAAGATACTTGAGAAAATTGGTGAGAATGCTTATTGCCTTGATTTGCCAGCTTACATGCACATATATTCAGTTGTTAACGCAGAAAGCTTGAGACTATTTGAACCTTCATTGATTGAAGATCCCGAAGAGTAGAGTCAGTTGCCTTCTATTGATGATCTGTTACTTGAATATCTCAATGAATTGCAAGAAGATATAGTTCTGGACAGGAAGGTGAGAACTACACGTAGAGGGGATGTTGAGTACTTTAGGATTGGACTCAAAGGTTAAAAACCAAGCAGTGCGAAATGGATAGAAATTGGGCAAGTGAGGAATTTGTACTCTCACTTGATTGATGCTTAAAAACCAACTTTTGGTGGTCCAAAAGATTTTTCAGTGGGAAGGCTGTGATCTGAATTGGCTCCTAGAACACTCTCTAAGTTTTCATGAACTCTGTAAAATTCATGCCAAAGTTTCAAAGTCTTATAAAGATCAAGCTTATCAGAGATATCCTCGTAACAGTTGCAATTTGTGATCATTGCAGAGCAACGAGGACCCTCAGTCAAGTGCGCAGACCGTCGGCCCATGGTAACGCGCACTGTCACGAATTAGCAGAACGGGAGGTCATTTCAAGAAATGGGGACAGTTTCTGATATGCGATTAGCGACAAGTCGCTAATCACATATCGCCAGGTAAACCCCTCGAAGAAGGAAAAGCCCTCAGTGCCCGGACCCGAAAAGTTATAAAATGTAACAGATATCGCGCCGATTCTGTCAGAGGCGGGGTCCCATAAAAATTGACAGAGTATCGGAAGGGCTTCGAGCGGTAAGTAGTTTCAACTGACTCCCACACAATGCCATACAATGGGTGCCACACGTCCGATGAAAGAGAGAGAAAACCGCTCACATTGGACGAGTAAACATCATGTTACTTACCCACTCGATATGGACGTAGATCATAGGATCTTGACGCTCTAGATCAACGGTGGAAGTGCCTTTCGATGGACGACCGTAACTGACGAGGTAAATAGACATAGTTGTATGTGATTTGAAGTCTGACGTGGATGATGCGTTGGCAGAAGGACGTGTTTCACGTGCATTCTTTGAGTTAACAAAATAAACGGTCGTTTTGAAAATGTCCAAGAGAACTGACACTCAGTTCGTTATGAAACGGGTGGCCACCTCCCTATGAGACGTTATGCAGTGATGATGACGCAAAATAGAGGAATTCAAATGGATAGAGGTAGGGGAACCAGAAAGCTGGGAAGCAAAAACGAATAGTCAAAAAGAAAATTGGATTTAAAGCCACAAGCTGACAGAGAAAGAAAGGAGCAGTTAGCAAGTAATTTAGAAGTGGAAATCTGAGAGTAGAAAACAGAGAGAAGAAATTGAGCTGACCTGTAGAAGCAAAAGGCATCATCGAGACAGAGACAGAGAGAGCAGAGAGTCTGTGTACTCCAGAGAAGGCTTGAGAGGTTCAAGCGAACTCCTCTGTAAATACGTGTCATGTATTGGGTCTCAGAATGGACTCATATCATTGTGACCCATATGAGGTCGAGAATCAGTAAAGAGAGTCTGTGTACTCCAGAGACTTGGGGAATCCAAGTACAGTCTTGCTGATATCTATCTGTTGAGTGAGACTCAAGTTGAGTTCACTGTTGTAAAAACTCCACTTTGAAAACATAATAGAGAGACCACCACTGAAGGCTAGACCAGGAGACGTAGCCCAGGAGTATTGGGTGAACCCCTTATTAAACTTGTGTTTATATGTTTTTACTATTGTGTTTTCTCTAACTGCTTTAATGTCTGTGTATTTCACAATCTTATCGATCCGTTGCATTAAATAACATAGGGACATCTATGGACATGAGTCTGTAATACCTCATTGTTTGTCTTCGATCAATTTCGGATCAATGTGCGTAGAGATGGATGCAGATGAAGCGACAGAGAGAGCTACAGTGCAAAATTACCAGGACAGCATGAGGCTAGTAGGCTGCAACAATGCGAGAGACACGAGAGTGTTGCACCAGTGCAGGATGGCACAGAGAGGTGTGCAATGATGCGAGATGCAGGGAGTTATTGCAGCAGCGCAGAGGTCAGAGAGGGAGCACTTGTCAGTGACAGAGGAAGCTTCAACGTTAGGAGTACTCTAGTCTAACAGAGAGGTCAGAGTTGGGAAATCAATTACTTACTTCTCAGTAATTGATTTGCAATGCAACAGTTAGCTGTGGTAATGCTATGGGCAACACGATGCGACATGATGAGAGGAGATGCAATGTAGATGCAACAATGGAAATGGCAGGCCATGGGCAGCAACACAGATGCAAAGGGAGCTGTCGTACAGATGCAGCAATGGCAGTGGCAGAGCTATTAGCAACAATACAGGATGCAATAGTGCAGAGGATGATGGGCAGTAGGCCTATCATCATCATAGGGACCGATGTTAGATGATCAGGGCAATACTCAGTAAGGAGTATTGCTAGAGAACAGTCCTCGCTAAGAGGGAGTGTTGATTTGGGGTAGTATCGGATGTGCCCTAGCCACAAAATTTGGTGGAGAGGTTAAGGCACATGAGATCTCCAATACCCAGAAAGGGTTCGGGCAGATTTTAAACAGTTTGGGAGATATTAAAATAATTAATATTTTTAATGGACTCAAATTAAAATATTAATGTGAATTAATATAAAACTGTGTTAGAATGGTCCAAAAGACATGGATCAAGGCAGATCTAATCTTAATCGGTGATTAGGGACTTAATCTCGGCTGTTGATTTATCAACGAGAAAAGTATAAGAGGAGGCTTGAGGGTCACTTGGAGAACACACCAAGAGATCAAGATTTCAACTTTTTGGGGCTGGGTTTGCTGAGAAAGTTGAGAGAGTGATCAGATTTGTAGCTGAGGGGTAGTGAATACAGAAGTAGAGAGGCAGAGATAATGTCGGGAGGAGCAACTGAACAACCGGGAAAGATGACGTAGAGGGCAGAAGCCAAAATTGTCGGGAATAATTGGAATTGTCAGAACAACCAGGAAAGCTGACGCAGAGGGCATAAGCCAGAACTGTTGAAACAACCAGGAAAGCTGATGCAGAGGGCAGAAGCTAGAACTGCCAGAACAAATGAGAAAGCTGACACAGAGGGCAGAAACCAGAATTACAGGAACAACCGAGAAAGCTGACGTAGAGGGCAGAACACGGAACTGCCGGGAACAACCGGAACTGCTGGGAAAGCTGACGCAGAGGGCAGAAGCCAGAACTACTGGAAACAACCGGAACTGCCAGGAAAGCCGACGCAGAGGGTAGAAGAGGTTGTTGCAGTCCCTAGAGGCTAATGCCTGGGTTTTTAGTAGTGCAGATTGGACCTGAGGAGCTGCCAGAGTGTTTATCCGTGGTTTCAACTGGAACATCTATCTCAGATTGAGAGGTGCTACTGCCGAGAATTTTCTCTGTTGGGTGAGCCGGATTTGGCACCCAGATTGTATTCTGAAACTACTTAATAAATCAAACCCTCAGATCGCTGCACCAGTTTTCCCACTTTGGGTTTTTGCGGGGACATTAGTCCAAAAATAACAGTGTCATTTGTGTGTTTGTTTCTGTTTCGTTCAGTTGATGATCTGTAATGTGTTGAGCATGTACTTGTGTTTATTTTCAGTATTTACTTTGTAAATAACTTGTTAATTAATCAGAACAAGTAGGGAAGGAATAAATCAGAAAGTACATGAAAGGTTTCTAACAGTGAGACTTAGAAATTCCAACACATGCACCATAAACCCTATTGGTTGATTTATGTACAATTTTTCTAGCAAACCATTCATAAACACTATTTTTTCATCTATTATATAAATTCCAACCAAACATTAATGCTAATGACAATGAACTGATGAAGGTGACAACGACAAAAGTCTCTTCACAGTCAACTCCTTCTTTTTAGGAAAACCCTCTAGCCAAAAATGGTGCTTCAAATTTCTCTTTGCTACCATCTAAGGCGCACCCAATCTTGTGAAATCACTTGGAGTCAATTATCTATTTCCCCAGTGGTCTAGGCACAATATCCCACACCATTCTTCATAATGTAGTTGTACTCCATCATGGCATCTAGGCTAGCCTATTGACCTAGTGTTTCCTCAAAACTAGAAGGCATTGCATCAATGATGAAAGAGATGAGTGCCACATAATTTATAAATTTCTTAGAGGGATGAATTACCCAAAATGAGTCTAAGGAGCTCCAACTTGTTGATGTGAAACTTGTAATGTCAGGGTAAGTCACCTAAACTTTCTCGCTAAATTTGATGGTAAAGAGTAATCCCTTAAGCCTTTAAAAGCTTGTTGATTTCTATTTGATTTTTCTGAAATCCTTGGATCAAATTACTGAAATTTTGAGCTAAACAATGAGTCTCTAAGAAAAAAATATGCTATCAAAGCAAAATCAAAATATAAAAAATGAATCACATTTTAGAGGATAACATCATCCCTTATGGCCGAGTTGACATTATTTAAGTTAAAAACTGCTTATTTGCCATGTTCTATATGGAAAATGACAACTTATTCGTATGATGATACTGTCACATTTTCATAAGGTACTTTATGAATGCTTACTCTTACATATTCAAATATGTAAAGTAAACATATTTTCAATCTTGAATAAGTAATATGTTTTGGGAAAATAGGGTAGTTCATACAGGACAAACAACTTCAATAACCACTCACACAATGAGATCAAGGATCATCATGTTAGTATTCTTACATGGTTAAAACTGACCAAGAGCGAAATAGTCCACGACCCCTACCAACATGGTCACTTGAAGCAATTTTATGAATTCAAAATATATATTATTATTATTAATTATTTTATTTTAACATTAGAGAGTTATCACAATCAATCATTAGCCATGATTCCTCATACTCTTCAAATGTAGATCATGGATCAATTAAATGTTAAGCCATGGATCAATAACTCTTAGTATCAAGGAGAATATGGGCCATGAAATCGCTCTATGTCTAGAGTGTTGATTTTCTAGTGCTAATTAGATAAGCACATTTTTTTGCAAATGGTAATTACTTTCAATGATGTATGCTATTATTTTAGCACGCTCTAGAACATCATTAAGTAATTACACTTAGAAAATTCATTTGGTCAAACATTGGCTATCTCATAAATTTGACTCCTTAGAAAGTTCAACCTCTTCCTCAGATTGCTTCCCACGCGAGAGAGAAAGAAATATGTGAGTGACGAGTGTGTATGAAAATGAGAAGTTCAAGTATCTTTTTATAGTGATTTTGATCCGGATTTAAACAGGAACGCAAAAAAATACAGAGATAACCATATACACAAAGATGCAGCGGAAATAATACTTCATTTCATTAATGGAAAACACTGAAATATGCTTACAAACAGAGCTGAAAATAAACCAGCTAGGGCGATGGTAGCTTATCTCTAAGAAGAGATGTGGCGAGTACATGCCTCTGAACTGTGTTACAATGAGGTTCAAAGGCCTATTTATTGTTGAGAAACAATGGAAAACCCTTAGCATTCCAAAAGCTAATCCTAGAAGATGAAACGCCAAACTGAGGGCCCCGTTTGGGTAAATTGGTACATCAAATTCCCGGGGTCGTAACTTTGGCATACAATCTCCGTTTGACGCGTGCAATAGCTCGTTAGAAAGATCTATCCGAGAACTGCTACTTTGGGAAGGGAAACATCGGTCAATGGACCCATGTTGGCCCCAGATTTCCCAAAAAACGTCGTTTAGGGCCTCAAAACAGCTCCGGAAGTTAAAGACCTGAAAAACTGCCAAAAATAGTAAACTATGCTACAATTTAGGAAACTGAAGAGCTGAAAGAAACAATGGTGGGGGTCAAAGTGGATTTGGCAGGTGGCCACCAATATCCACGTGGATCATTCCTCCCCCCTTAGGAAGCAATGGTCTTCATTGCGTTGAGTTCCTCCATGAGATGAGGAAACTTTTGTTGAACTTGGTCCCTAGTGAACCACTTGCCTTGGTGAAGGAGTTGGCCTGCTTTGACAACTCGATACAATTGGATATTTTGCTGGTGAGTGTGCTTGACTTGTGTGTCCATGATCCGATCAGCTGCAGCTTGTTCCATGCAATCTGGATTTAACTCTGTGGGCGTGAGTTGTTCTGCAATGTCGGATGTGTCCAGTAATGGTGGAAAGTATGGCCGAAGGCCGTCCACATTGAACACTGGGTGCAGACCAAGGAATGGGGGAATGTTGAGCTCAAATGCATTGTCTCCCACAGCCTTGGTAATGGTGTAAGGACCATATCGGAGTGGTCTGAGTTTCCAATAGGCTCCAGTAAGGCGTTCCTTTTGCAAATGCAACCAAACGTTTTCACCCACCTAAACTTGTGTGGCACCCGATGTTGATCATGTCACTACTTGTACCTAGCATTTGATTTCTCTACAATGTCGTGGACCTATTGGCGGATACATTGGATGTGCTCAATGAAGCTATTTTCCTTATCTGTTTCAGGCTAGACATGAGCCGAATCTTCTTGAGTAGCTACAAATGGCATGGCCACATCAATGGGACATAGTGGCTGGAATCCCAAGCCCACCTCAAAAGGGTTATGGCCAGTCGAGCTGTGGAGAGCCCAGTTATAGCTGTGCTAAACATAGGGAAGGCTCTCATCCCATGTGCATGGATGCTTTGAGTTATACATGCGCAAAATGTGTATGATCATCTTGTTGACAACCTATGTTTGGCCATCAGTTTGGGGATGGAAGGCTGTGGACTTAGTGAGTTTGGTGTCCAACATCGACCAGAGACTGGACCAAAATGTATTGAGGAACTTGTTGTCTCGATCTGAGATGATAGACCGTGGGATCCCAAAGTGTACCCACACTCGTTCAAAGAAGAGTTTAGCAGTGGCTTCTGCTATGATATTCTTCTTTTAGGCCGCCATAATGGCCATCTTTGAGAACCTGTCGACGACAACAAAAGCAAAGTCATTTCCATGCTTAGTAGAAGGAAGACCTAACATGTAATCCATGGAGATGGATTCCCAAGGTCGACTAGGGGTAGGCAACAAAGTATAGAGGCCTTGCTTCTTTATGGTCGGTTTGGAAATCGCGTAGGCAGTGCAGGATCTGATGTACTTCCCAACATCTTGTCGAAGATTCAGCCAATAGAAATACTTTTGCAGTACTGCCACCATTTTCTTGACCTCGAAATTCCCAGTAGTCCGACTGTAGTGTGCTTCCCAAATCATCTTAGCACGCTCGCTTGAAGGAACACAAAGGTGACCCAGGTGGCATAACAGGGCATCCTGGAGGTGAAAATATGGAACACACTAACCCTCCGAGAGTGTCTACTATGTGTGGCTGAATTTTGGGTCACTTTTGTAGAGAAGTGGCCAATCAAAAGTATCATGCCCACAAGAGTTGAGCCTAGTGGTTAACGCCATGATTGGTGGTCGACTTAGGCAATCTGCAACATTATTGGTGTTGCCCTTCTTATACTTGATATTCAAATGGAATTGTTGCAGGTATGTGGACCACTTTTGATGGCGATCATTCTGCAACTTCCCTTGCGTCTGTATGAACTACAGGGGCTAGTGGTTTATGTGGATGACCGTTTCCTTCCAAAAAATGTAATGCTTCCATTTTCAGTAGGCCTGCACAATGTAATACATCTCTTTGTCATAAGTGGGATACTTCCAGACTGTGTCTGAAAGAGTCTCACTGTGATATTCCACTGGATGCCCATGTTGAGTAAGGACTGCCCCAATAGCATAGTCAGAGGCATCTGTCTCGATCTCAAATGGTTATTGAAAGTATGGTAATGTGAGCACTGTGTGTCGAGCAGAGGTGATGTTTCAACTCTATGAATGCCTTCTGTTGGGATTCATACCAAAAGAATTTTGCTTTTGCTCCTCCCTTCGTGACTTGACTCAAGTGCCAAGTGATATGAGAAAATCCCAACACAAACCTGTGGTAGAAGTTGGCAAGACCCAGAAATCTGTGAAGCTCTGTCAGAGTGGTTGGAGATGGCCAATCCTGAATGACTTGTATCTTGGCTGGATCCATGTGCACCCCCTGTTCATCAATAATGTATCCTAGATATTGAACTTGGGTCATGCCAAAAGTGCATTTCTCCAAATTGGCACATAACTTGTGTTGCCGCAGTGTTTGGAGAACCTGTCGGATGTGGTGGGAGGTTCTTTTCCCAACTCTGGTTGAGATCAAGATGTCATCCAAGTATACCACTACAAATGATTTGGTGAAATGGCCGCAAAGATGCCATCCATTAGCCTCATGAAGGTTGCAAGAGCATTTGTCAACCCGAAGGCATAACCAACCATTCGAAAAGGCCCTCCTTGGCTTTGAAGGCAGTGTTCCACACATCGGAGGGTTCGATTGGTACCTGGTGATATCTTGACTTCAAATCGATCTTGTTGAAATAGTTTCCCCCCTCCAGTTGGTCCAGAAGGTCATCAGTCTATGGGATCGGGACCTATTACGGACAATGATCTTGTTCAGCGCCCGATAGTCAATACAGAGTCTCCAAGTCCCATCATTCTTTTGTACCAACATGATAGGGCTCCCACAGGGTGATGAACTCGGTCGATGTGACCTTTATGCAACAGCTCCTAAATCAGCCTCTTAATTTCATCGTTCTCCAAAACAGAGCGCCGATAGATTGGTCCACTGGGCAGTGGTGCACCTAGGGTTAGATCAATGGAGTGCTTGATTTGATAGTGCAGAGGAATCCCCGTGGGGGAGGTGAAGATGTCCTCTCCACCACGACCTTGTCCATTTGTAGTTCTTGTGTGGAGGGGCGTTGTATGGAGGTCGTGGCCACCGTCTTCTTCTTTCCTTGAAGGAGTATCATCAGGAAAACAAATTTCCCAGTTTTGGAAATGAGCTTACTGTATTGTTTTATAGTAATCAAAGAGATGGCATTAGGTGGTGCTATCTCCGTTATCCTGTACAACTTATTTCCCAAAGTAACAATAACAACACGAGGCCTTGACTCATATACAACATGTTGCTTCCACAAGTATGGTTGGCCTAACAATAAATCACAAGCATCAAGGGGAGCAACGTCACATAATACCTCATCCGTGAAGGGCTTGATGTTGTATGGAAGGTGACACTGTTGGCTCACGTGAAGATCCCATCCTTGGTGAAGCCACCTGATGGTGTATGGTTGTGGATGTGTTGTGGTCGGTAAGCCCAACCGCTTCACAACCTCTACCGAAATGAGGTTCTTTTGGCTCCCGTTGTTGACAATGAACTATAGTAGGGAGCCCTTTACCCACATCTGGGAGTGGAAGAGGCACTCCTCCTCCTTTGGATCTTCGGGTTCCTCCTTCTGGATCTTCATGGTGGCAATGGTAGCATTAGGCTCCGCATCGATAATATGCTTCCCTTTGTCATTCCCCTTATCGGGTTTTGACTTAGAGTCTGAACATGCATATGATTCCGAAGACTTTAGCTCGACCACTAGTGACTGCTTAGCCTGACACTCACTTGTGTTGTGAGTGGAGCTCTTATGGAACTCACACCACTTTCTCATGTCCTTCTTCGGCTTCGCGGTGTTGTTCTTTGCTCACAGCTATGGCGGGTTGTCCTGGGCCACCCCACCTTGGCTTTTTCATTTGTTTAGTGGTTTGGGGGCGTCTTTCCCTTACTTCAGATTTGCAAATCCAAAGTCTCACTTCTTCTGTTTAAACTTCTGCTCAATCTTGGCAGTGTATCAGTACGTCGTGTCGAGCAAGGAGATGTCCAGGAACTCCATCTCATCTTGGATATACTTGTGTAGGTAGCCGCGGTATTTGAGTACCAAATGTAGCTCAGAATCCTTGATACCTAACTTTCTGTGAAGGGTATGAAAAATATTGGTAAACTTCGGCATGTCTTGGTCCCTTCCCTGTCACAGCGTGGTCCACTTTATGTATTTATCCTCATAGCTTATGACAAGGTAGTATTTCTCCTTGATGGCATTCCAAAATGAATTCCAAGTGGGTGTGGCTGAAAATAGTGAGGTCGTACTTTCATCCTTCTACTCATAGTAGGTTTCCCACCAGTCCTTGACGTGGGGGAGCGTTGAGAAGAGCGAAAGTAATATTTTCCTGGCCGGAAAAATCATGAACAGAAAAATACCCTTCTAGCATATTTAACCATTTATCTATGGCATCTGCATCTATCTGACCCTCAAATATGGGAATGTCAGAGTTAACTTGTACCTTAAAGGGTGTGGTGCTTCCAAAGTAGCTGTTGGAAGTAGACGTGTCGCCCCTGGGTAGCCGCTGAAGGATCTGGGTAAAGTTTTCCATCATCGTGTTCCTTTGTCGCTCGAGGGCCTCTTCAAGCAAGGTTTTGATAGGATCTCCTGCCCCCTCGTCTTTCTTTTCATCCGCCATGGGAGGCCGTCGGGATTTGCGAGGATGGTCTTTTGCAAAGGTTTGACCAGTTCAAGCCCTAACTCCTTATATCTCGACCTCGTTGGGGACATGCAAAGAAAAACAGAGAAAGAGCAGACCCCTCTGATACCACTGATCTAGATTTAAATAGGAACGCAAAAAATTATAGAGATAACCATACATACAGAGATACAACAGAAATAGTACTTCATTTCATTAATGCAAAATATTGAAATATGCTTACAAATAGAAATGGAAATAGACTAGCTCAGGTGATGGTAGCTTATCTCTAAGGAGATATGTGGCGACTACATGCCTTTGAACTATCTTACAATGAGGCTTGAAGACCTATTTTTTGTTGAGAAATAATGGAAAACCGTAAACATCCAACCCTAACCCTAGGAGATGAAGCGCCAAACTATGGGCCCCGTTTTGGGTAAATTGGTACATCAACTTCCCAGGGTCGTAACTTTGGCATATGATCTTCGTTTGACGCGCAAAATACCTCCTTAGAAAGATCTATCCGAGAACTACAACTTAGGGATGAGAAGCATTGGTCCATGGACCCATATTGCTCCCAGTTTTCCCAAAAAAATGTCGTTTAGGGCCTCAAAATGGATCCAGAAGTTCAGGACCCGAAAAACTGTCAAAAATAATAAATTGTGCTACAAATAAGGAAACTGAAAAAATGAAAGAAACAATGGTGGGGGTACAAGTGGAATTAGCAGGTGGCCACCAATATCCACTTGGATCATGAAGCAACAACATCTTTCTAGCTCCATTGTTGGGGAACGGATTAGAATATTTTTCCCTGGGTACGACAAAATTTTACATTTCCTCTGTTAGGGGAGCAAGGGAAGTGTGGGTTGAAGATCTCTCACCTTGGAGACTCCACTGCCAATTTTATGGTAAACATCTTGGTGACTCCACTGTCCATATCTTTGTTTGATCATCATGGCTTTCAAGCATCCCCATGCTCACCATGATGCTATAGTAGCCGAAAACTTTCCCTACTTTTGAAACTAAAATACTCATACAGGGAGGTTTTGGAGATGGCCCTTTTCGCATTTATGGCCAACAAATTTGGCCCACTAGATTTTTCTTCTATCGCTAGTTATCCAAATCATGTCCCTTCATTTCATGAATGGTATACCTATTTTCCTAGATTCAGTGGGAGCACATATAGAAGGCCTGACCAACACCTCAAAGAATTTCATGAATGCATGGAGCAACAAGGTATTTTTGTTGAAGATGTACGAATGAAGTTGTTCATGTATTCTTTATAGGAGGATGCTAGAGTTTGGTTTAAAACGATACCTCGTGGCAGCATATCTTCCTTGAAATGTTTTCATACAACATTCTATCAATATTTCAAAAATTTTTATCCATCGAATTCTCTATTTGAAGATTGTTGTGCATATTTTAATGATGAAGACATTCCTGAGGTTAGTGACCATGTTGAAGATCTGTGTGAGAATCCATTCCAATAAGATACCTACCCACATCAAGAAGCTTTTCTAAATGAGCAAGTAAGAGAATAAGGAAACATCATCAAGCTGAAAATAAACTCTCGGATTGCTTATTCAGTCTAGCCCGATGTTTCTCCTTCTCATGATGTATATGACTCTAATGGAGAGTCAAGTGAGGCAGAGCAACCACAATCTCAGTCATGGGAAGTTGCACAAGAAAAGGAGGCCGATCAGGAGGTCAACAAAGAGGCTCCAATTCACAATGCACACCCTTCACATGGAGAACAAGACCAAGACTCTCCTCCAATTTGTGATTCATATTGTTCAGAGGAGGAAGAGGTGGTCGTGGAAGTTCAGAAGGAGCAATTTACTAGCAAGTGGGGAGAAGGATCCCAACAACAAGATTTTCAAGAAGAGCCCAAAGCTGAAGACTTCACTGCAGATTTCCAAGAGGATTGGCCCTTTGAAGAATGGGTAGCAAAAGATCAACAACAAGTTTTTCTTGGAAAAGCTAAAGTGGAGCAGTTGGACAGTGTTTGTGGTTGCTCTGACCAAGAGGATATTAGTTAAAAGACTGCTCATGAAAAAGAGGCAGCTACAAACTTTCCCTGTCCACTCCATGACACTATGGCTGAGTACATGAGCCTATTCTTAAGCCAACAATAGAGGTTGTATTAGCAGCATGTATCATGTTCCTTGTTTGAAGATTTTTCATGGTGCATGCTTGTTTTAATTTTTATTTTTCAGCAGCATGAATGCACTAGGTCCAACACCTAATTGTTAACCTGGCTCCATTGGAGGGTTGAACTCACTTAGGTGAATTGAGCCCTGTGCATAAGTAGGAAGGTATATAAATAAGCTCACTCAATGAGCATTTAATTTTCCAGTGGTTAGAATTTTCATTTCTGCATTTCGGTTTGAGGAGGAAGTGACTCCCTACAAACAAAGGCTCATGGATATTGCATGTAAGCTCATATATTTCGGACTCCATGCCCAAGGGTGAAGGATACTGGTCTGCATGTTCTCAGCACCTTGCCAGCAAGGCATTGTCCCCAGTTGGAGCCAATGTTGTCACTGATTGCTTTATAAGGTTATTAGATGCCTAGAGTGCAGAAAAATAGTGAAGGTTGAAGCCATTTCCCAAGCCACAAGAGCTATCAAAGCTTAATTGGACCCTCTCCACTACATAGTTCTCTCAAAGAGATTTCCAATGGTATATGGAAGTCCAAAAATGGACTTCTGGAGCATGAGATATGGCATGTTGAAGTTACCCATAGAAAGTTAGAAGAGAAGGAGAAGAGACTTAAATAAAATCACAAATAGGAGGTTCGAGAGCTAATCTCATCGCATATCGGCCATCTTGCATCTCAGATATCGGCCATCCTGCGATCTCGCAGTACTGTGCCCTCGTAGTCCCGTAGTGTCGCAATCCCGTAGTCCCGCAGTGCCGTGACCCCGCAGTCCCGCATCCCACGATCTCGTAACCCGCAATCCCGCATCCCACGATCTCGCAACCCGCAGTCCCGCAGTGTCATGATCTCACAGTCCTGCAATGCCATGATCCTACATTATCGCGACCCCGTAGTTCCGCAACTTCATAGTAAATCCCGCATATCGGCGATCGACGTGGCGACGAGGTTTTAACTTTAAAAAACATTTCCGTATCACTAATTTGTGATACAATGTTAAATCGTCAGGGAGGGGCCGATTCTATTTAACAAACCAATTCATGAAAAAGCCAAGGCCGAGCGGACCCTTTCTCTCTCCTCCACGTGGCAGTACAGAAGGTGATGTGGCCATACGGGGGACACATGTCACTCAGCTTCAGTGTTTTTAGCGGTCCTATAGGGGCATTTCTAGGTGACACATGTCACCACTCACAAAGTGACACGTGGCAGTAATGATGTCACCCCCCGAAGATCGACGATCGCACAAGCTAAGGCACTCCTGCATCTCAGTTTCTCCTGACCTGCGATTGCGATAAGCGAGGATCCTCCCAGACGCAATATATTATGTGATCAGGCCTATAAAGCTCCCGCATATGGACAGTTGGCCAATGCTGAGAAGGAAGGTAAAAGGTTCCCCTCTCTGTGGTTGCAATTGTGATATCTTTGGTGGGATCAATCCTATAGATCGAAGATCGGAAAGGTAAAGGGAAATGCCACAAGAAAAACACTATAACCCGTTGAGATTGTGGGTTTTTGTGCTACGAAGGAAACAGGTCCCGAGACACAGGCTTGAAGGCCTTAGTGCCCGAGGACTCAACACTTTGTCACAACCCTTGGTCATATGAAGGAAATAGTAGAAAGGGGGCTATACCAAAAGGGGCCTAAGGGGAAATCAAAACATGCACGTTTCATGATATTTCACTAATAAAGGCTCGCCTCGAAAGACTTACTGTTACATCATAAACGCATCCCCAGGTAGAC
The DNA here is from genome assembly GCA_000404065.3 of Pinus taeda. NCBI lineage: Eukaryota > Viridiplantae > Streptophyta > Pinopsida > Pinales > Pinaceae > Pinus > Pinus taeda. The sequence goes on along the minus strand of APFE031232130.1, from coordinate 32,345 downwards.
CATGAGCATTATATGGAGCTTCTAAAGGTAGATGGGTTGACAACTGGGGCATTGAAGGAAGCATGGCGCAGTGGTGAAGCCAGTATGGGGGGCTACATAATGACTTAATGGTTCAACACAGGACTCCACTCCAACACACAGCAAAAGGACTGTCGAGGCAAACATTTACAGTCGATCAACTCCCTAGTGGCCCTAGTCTGAGATATTTTGTAAACTGTAATTCCAACTCCCCCTCTTCTTATAAAAGGGGGGAAGCAACACTTTAACAAGGGTTGGTTGGTTTCGTAATTTCTCACCCGAGTGGTTTGAATTCTGAGATGCCATTTTGGTTCTATTTGCTTATTCATGGGGGACTTGATTGATGTTGTGCCAGATGTTAAGAATTGGTTTTTTGGACTCATATTGGATTGATGACACCCCCTGGTGATTCGAAGCATGATAAATGTGCAATATATTTTCCCTTTTGTATTCTCATTTCATAATATGTTTTTCTTCCTCTGAAATGGTGTAATGAGTTGTGGGTTTCTCTCTGATTCATGGATTTATCTCGGTTGTTAAATAGAGAACAACACCTGTGTGTATTATAGATTTACTTGTGTTATTAAATATCCTACAATACCTGTAGTAACTACAAATTTACTTGTGTTATTGGATTAACCTGCAGTACCTGTGCGAGAACAGATTTACTTATGTTGTAGCATAATCCAGATTTACTTGTGTTATTCACTAGCATACAATACCTGTAGAAATTACAAATTTACTAGTGTATTTGATTAACCTGTAGAACCTAGGTTAGCTTAGATTTACTTATGCTATTGGAAAATAATGATACCCATATTATATTGGGCCTGAAACCTTCTTTCGTGCTCCATTGTTTCTATAACCCCACCTCCTTCCTCTTCCATATTTTTGCTAGAACATTGTTGTTGAGGATTCTGTTTGCTACAACCATAAGCATATATTTGCCTCCTTCCTCTCTTTCTCTACACCATTACTACAACTTTAGTATTGAGCTGTCTCATTATTGTGTGTCAGCCACCAGAAGGAGGCATTTCTCTTTGAGATTTCCCCAATATACCCCCCGCATTTGGATCCTTCTATTAGCTTGAGTTTACCTTAATGAAGGCATATTGAACCAAGCTCCTCTTATTTTCATTACGTGACAATTGGAGTGCACAAGAAACCCCACTCATAATATTCCATGCACTCCTCTACTTAAGATTTCCCAGGCAATGGTCTACAATCAACCCAGAGGTTGTCTCTAGGGGCTTTCTATCTCTCCTGCAACACTTGTACTGCTAGTGCAATTTGAAGTGATAACACATCCGGAGTGTGTTTAGCATAGTTGAAATTGATCAAGTAGGTGTGTTTTCTCCCTTGCTAGTAGAGGTTGCGTTGTCCGTAGATGTCTGCCCTAGTGCGCACAGTAGGATGTCCCGCTGACTTTGAATTTTGTCCAACTCAAACAAACTGATGTTTGCGTGAGTTTTCTTCATGTCCTCCACAATGTTGTAATCTAGAGCGGGTAGACTCACTGAGATGTCCAGGGTAAGATTGGTGTCCGTGTTCTCCGACAGAGTGTTCTAAAGTTTGATGCTCATGGACATACTCTTGTCCGCCGCTGTCTTCTCGGGTTTGCTTTGTGTTTTCTACTTTGGGAAGGTTGGTGGATCAACCTCCCTCAGCAGTTCAAACCTTTGTTTCATTTCCCAAGTGTAGGGGGAGCCCATTAATTTCTAAGATTGTAATGACCATTTTGCTTTTGGGGTTGCTTCTTGGTGTTTGTCTTCTGTGCTGCTTACAAGAACTGGTGCATGTTCACCACCTACCCAGTTCTTGATGCCTCATTAGGCGCAACATCTTCATCACCATTTATGTCTCTCGACTGTCCCTGCACATTGCTCATCATGTTTGGCATGTGATCGCATATTGAGCATACAAATCATTTCCACTCGGAACAAGACCCTTTCGGGTGGTCATCTTCATGAAAAGAACAAAATTTATTGTTCGCACATTGTTCGAGTTGGAAGACTGAGCTGGAGCTCTGTGCATTTTAGTCAGGAAGCGATTGTTGCGTGATGACATGCTTCCTTGTCTTTTTATGGGCAGCTGACTGCTCGCAAATGTGTCAACTGTTCGTTGTTTGAGCTCAAACACTTCAATTGTCAAGTTTTTGACCAAACAAGTAAGGGTTTCAATATCACTTGTTTCCTTGTCCTTACCCTTACTCATCGTAGCTTGGGGCTTCCTGCTCGCATCTCTGGAGTCCTTCGTTGGTTCGTCATCCTTGATGCTCTAATCGCGTGCAGGTCCTTTTCGACAACGATTGCCTCTTCAAAATTTTCTAACAATGTTGGATTTGCAGCTCGTTTGACGAACCGCACAACGCTAGTTGGAAGTGAGGATGTGTAGTAATTAATAGTGATGGAGTCATGAGGTTTCGTGTTCGCTGCAAACTTATTCAATATGCACAGAAACCTCTGATTGAAATCGATTACCTTTTCTTTCCACTCCATCTTCAGGCTTCCCAATTCTTTGAGTAACATGGTTGGGGTCTTGTCATCAACAAACTCTTCCAGAAACATGCATTTCAATGTGCCCCAGTTATGGATGGAGTTGATAGGAAGGTTGTGATACCATACTATTGCGCGACCATCCAAGGTACATGGGAACAGTCTGCATGCAACCTCATCATACTGTACCTCAAGTGTTTGCAGTTGTAGGTAAAAGTTGTCTAAGTGATCTTCTACCTTCATTGCTTTGTCAAGGTCATACTTCATGAGAATTCTCTCTGAACACTTTGACATCTTATGAAAAGCACCTGAGAGAGCCAATGGTCCTTGAGTCACCATTCTAGATTTTGGCCAGCCATGCCTTCTTCTTCATCCTCCTCCTCTTCTTTAGAATTTGATAGTTCTAGCCCTGAGTCTGTTGGTTCGTCTCCACCTCCACCTCCTCAATTGCCTTCCCATCTACCTCCTGTACCGGATTCTGAACCCAAGATCATGATGGTGTCTCCTCCTCCCTGTTGGAAGATTGGAGGTTCGTCTCCGTTCTCAACAGCTTCTGCCAGACCTTCAAGTGTGGAAAGAATTGCTTCTTCCACCGATGATACAAAAACCCCTACGGGAGGGCTTTTTGGCTTTCTTGATGCAAATGGAAGATGTTGTATTCCTGGGATCAGTTTGACTTATTTCCCGCACTGACGGGTGATGGGAGGGACGGAGCAAAGTTGTTGATACAAAATTTCATGTTCATTGCTGGGAGGTGAGGAGTAACCAACTTCAAAGTTGCGCATAGGTGACAGGGAGTGTGAGTTACTACCTTCTCTAGATGATTGATGAGTGGGGGTGAGAGGACATTCAACCATAAACAACTGGCGGCCCTCCTTTTAGCGCCAGAAATGTTGACGGTGATGGACCCTCCAAAATTTAGGGGATCTCCTTGGTATGAAGTACCAACTAGATCCCACACTGTTTGGTATAGGAGTCCCATCGGTATGATGGCTCGGTTGCCATTATCTTAAATGTTTGCCTTAGCTCTTACTTGTCAGCACATGAGAGTGGTCTGCTTTGTCTTCGAGGTTCGCATGCCTGGTGATTGCTAGTGTTACTTGTGTCAAGGTTCTTTCACCGTAGAGGGAGAGGGTGGAGGTGAGTCTCCATTCGAAAGGGAAGAAGTCTCAACTCTGTCAGAGACACACAACACAACAGGACATGCACAACTTCCAGAGGAGCAGTCCACATGGATGCGACAGTCACAAAACAAGAGAAGAGAACACGTACAACACCCAAGAGAGCAGTCTGTGCTAGTGCGATGGTCATTATAACAAGTTTATGAGAAAGGTTATGTTTGATGTCAGTGACGCAATCCACGCGGACAAGACAACATTAACAACTCATACAACACATTTTCATAAATATATGTAATAGAGAAACGAAAGAGTTCAATTGTTTAACACAGGTTAAAGAAACATTCATTACAAGTGTTCAAGATTAGTCTTACAAACAGTTACAATACATGTGTGAAAACATGTTGGCTTGTTATCAGGCTTTTGAATTAAGTGAAAATTCCATGACACATCGTTACACCATACATCACTAACCCTATGAAAGGGGCGTTGGAGCCATTGCTCGCTCCTCAAATAAAATACTACGGACTCTCAAGGCTATGTGGGAGGAGCCAAGGTGAAAAGTCCTTTGCATGTACAAATGAGGGGGTGTTTATAGCCAAGGGTAAAACTGGCCCTTGTGATTGTTTGACTTCCCTCATGATTGTTTGAATTATTTGACTCTTCAGCTTTACATGACTCTTCGTATGACATGTGGGTCTCTTGGACTTCCAAGTTACATTACATTAATTAAATAGCATGGCCCACACTAGTGAGGTGGCTGACATGACTCATGACACGACTTGATACGACAATGCTGGTATATTCATGATGTTGCTGATGTGCATGTCGAGCTTCAATGCTGCTAAGTGATGGATATGCTCTTGGTGTATCGTAGCTTCACCTTCGCATGGCAAGGTGTACGAAGTCTTAAATGGTCTTGAACTTCGCTTCGTGTCGCATGTGCACGTTGCTCCTTTGCTTGTACTTTGGCATGCTTCACATGTTCGTCCATTCGCAAAAAAAATTCTCACATGCATCATCTGTTCATGAAAAATTTTCCTCGCATTCATCTTTCGTTCGCGAGAAAATCTCCTCACACGTGCTCTCCTTGTTCTTCCCCTCCATCGTCACGTCATGTCTTATCCATGTACCTGTATCTGCAATCACTCATGACGAGGCGACATCAAATCCATAAACCTACTAGTCTACCATGATGCATTGTTGTTCGCTTTCGAATGCAGGTGACCGGGAGAGAGGACAAGGCTACGAAACTACGCAAGGCAAATTTCAAGCTGGGATGCAGGCTCTGGGCATTGCTGGTGAAAATTGTGCAGAGGTCATTAGGAGACTGAGATAGACAATCCAGATCAACGGTGACTATCCGTGGGATCTGGCTCAACTCGAGGACAGATCTACGCAATTTCTTGAGGGAAGCAGTCCAGGCAATAGAGGGGTTTGGCAGCAAAAACTACGCAATTCCTCCAGGGAGCTAGCAGTGTCCTGCAGGAGGCTTGCGGGGAAAATATGCACATTTTTTTCAGGGAGCTAATAGCGGGTTGCGAGATTGATGGTGACAAAAACTGTGCAATTGCTGGGAGGCTAACTTGTTGAACACCTCTGTGCAGTTTTTGAGTTGAGCAGGATGTTGGGTAGCTGAGGGATTGCTCATGAAATCTGCGCAGTTTTTTGGGTGAGCAGAAAGTGGGATGACTGGGTGGCTGGCTTGGAAAAACTGTGCAATTTTTTGAGGGAGACAGGGATGGACACTGGCTGTTTGTCTGGCCTGTCTTCGCAGTTTCCTTAGTTAGCAAAGTGGGCAAGGTCTGCAACTTTTGCACAATTTTTGAGGGGAGTGTGTCCCGGGGTCACTGCTCGATTAAACTCTCGGGTTGACCAGCAAGAAGGTTGGTTGATGTGCTTGTGGGCAACACATATTGAAATGGCTTATTGGACACTTCTGTGTTGTTCTGGGTGACATTCGATCGAGTCGATTCTAGGGTGGAGGTCTGGTTGTTGGAGGGTGATTCGGTCGTGAGAACTTCAGTGAAATGACTAAGTCTGTGAGTGAGTGAATCTGTGCATACGCGACCTTGCGAACACACACTCAACATGACCTGGTGACAAGACATCTCAAACCATCAAGACAACATATACTCAACACGGTTGACTGGCTGTGCAAGCGACAAGCATGACGCTTGTGATAGATCATTGAACAATCGCGACGACGCTTGCGCGACAATGCATACAACTTCATGTGTGAGTGCGATGTATGTTTACATAGCGAATACAAGTTGTACACACGAAGCGGGACCTTGTGCATGACCAAAACATAGTTGAAAGCATGACATTGTGACCAACATGCAAAAAGATGTTCGTTGAACGATCAATCAAGAAGGGTGCAAAGACTCAACACAAGCTCACAGGGTGAGCCCAAGTGCTTGTAAACATCAAGTAAAAATCCAAGGGAGGCTCCGAAATTAGATGCAGGCCAAAATTTTGGAGGGTGTTGCAGCCGCTACAACAGTTACTAGACCGTTGGCTTCCTAACAGGTCGATCATAACACAAAGACCTATCTTATATAATGCTTTTATTTAGTAATACAAAGTTGAGCTTCACAGAAAAATATTATTCATTAAAGAGTATTAAAAGCACATAAAAATTAACAACATAGGATAAATTAAAATAAACTACACTTGAGTTTGAGTTTAGCGTCCAATATCTAAACAAAGATGCATGATCTTTTTAACAAAAAATCTTTTGGTAAAAATAACATAGGAGAAAATCGCGTCGACGTGTTTCTAACCAACTAGTGTGGTTCATCTTCAGGACAAAATGAAGAACATGATCTAGGCATCGAAATAAATAGATGAAGAGAAAAGCTAGCTAGCCATTGGATTATAACGGCTAGTTTGACTAAAAACCCGTTATTAATAAAATAAATTTATTTTATATAAATAAATAATTTACCAAACAAAATAAATAGTGAGATTATAACAACTAGTTCGACTAAAAAACTATTATTAAAATAATAAATAAAAATTCATTAATTAAATATATATATATATATAATATATATATATATATAAAAATTCAAGTTCAAGCCTAAATTCAAATCTGAAATTATAAACTAAATTAAATTATAATAATAATAAATATAAAAAACTATTAAAAATAATATATATCTAAAAATATATATAATTTTAAATATTAAAACTTATTTATTAACATGGTATTTATAATTAAGGTTCCTGAAATGTCTTCGTAGTTTTTCTTTTACACATGAGAACAATATGGTTATCATTCCTTCCTTGGAGACACTTCTCAAGAATTTATTAATTCCTTTCTATTGGGCTCCCTACCTTTTAAAAGGGAACTTCGAGCAAGGTCCATGCACTCCCCACTCTTTTAAAAGGGAACTTCTAGTAAGGTCCATGTAATTTTCGATAATGATATTTGTTCTTTCCTTGGAGGTACACCAAAGAATTTGTTCACTTCTTTGATATGGGCTTTTTACCCTTTTAAAAGGAAACTTCGAGGGTTGACTCTTGTATATTTCCATATTAACACTCATATTTTTAATAAAATCTTTATCTATTACTTTCCAAGCATACACTGTGACCTTATTTATTTATTTAACTCATATGCATGTGCAATGTCATGTTACAAAATTAAAGAAAATGTTAATTTCAATATATTAATGTGGGCATGCACCGAGGATACGAAAACTCTATGTATTAAGTTTTCCTTAGTTTTTTACAACTAATTTTAGTATGACTAATAGTGGGTAGTGTAGTTTTTTAAGAGTACTATAAAATATTTAATTCCTTGGTGCTTCATTCTCATGCGCTGTCTACCTTATCTTCTATTAATTTTGAGTTAATAGAGCTGCTCAGTTATGGTTGGATTTGCTACAACTTGAGACTTTTATCAGCGAACTTCTTTATTGTTGGTTTATAGGAAGTTATTTATTTATTTAATATTTGAGTTAAGTTAAAATTAGTTTAGATTTATTTTAATTTTAGATTTATTAAATATCGAGAAGGATTAAATGTATTTTTAAGTATCAAGAGGGATCAAATCTCTTGAGGTATAAACAAATTTTCAAGTTTTACATTAAAAAAAGATTTACGCCCAAAAAAATAAAAATAAAAAAATATTATAATTATTTATAATGAACTTATTATCCCTACTGCTAGACAGAAAATTACACATTGGGTTTTTAAGTTGACCATCTATTATTTAATCAAAACTATCAAATATTTTTGAATTTTACAAGGTATAACTTTAAGATGGAATTGTTATGATCCATATGATCAATAAATTTGTAAGTTACGAATAATTTATTGCCATATGTGTCATGCATGCATTAATGATGATTGTAACGGGCTATCAACTACACACGGTTTTGATGGCTTCTGTTGGCCACTTCCACTCACCACCATGCAATTACTTATTAGTTCATTGTTTACTCTTGCCAACCCAAGACGCAGAAAACCGGTTCAATAGGACCCTTCTTTAAGCCTCTTAGTGGTTCATGATCACTATTTGGTAGTAAGTGCATCATCACATCGCATCAAGGGCATCTCGATTTAATTTAAAAAATAGACGCAATACTTCTCTTACTCATTAAGTTTATCATTTTCCTAATACTTAAACTACAAATTTTCCGCTTATGTGTCATGTTCCAATTTTATCCAGTCGAAGTCTGAGATGCTATTAAACTGCAAATGTTTTTCTTGCATATCACGTTCAAAATTTATCTGGTCGAAGTTTTAGATGCTATTTTAAATATGGGTGGTCAAGAAATCAACTAAACACAATTATATTTTACCAACCAAACTCTTCTTTTATCCACTTTAAGAAGATTAAAGTTAAAAGTTAATGCTTCAACTTATTTTGATCGCAGAATTTGATTTCAAAATTTAATAGGCAAGTACACAATAAAGTTTAAAATTTATTCGGTATTGTCTCATAAGAATTTATAAGGATATGATTGTTTTATTTTTATAATTTTTTTCCCCTTGGAAAAATCGTAATTTTCATTATTAAAGGAAAATTACATGTTGTAGGTGTTATTTGCATATGCAATATGTGAGGTTGTGTGTCTGTCAAGTAAGAGAAATATAAAAAATAAGCTCTCGGTGCATGGAGGCTCTGCCTTCAGTAGTGTTCATAATAAAGTTATCCAAAAATACTCTACGCAGAGAGTGTTATAGCATCATTTACCACCCTTGGTATTTGTGATGCTTGGTTTATGGCCTAGGGCAACCCCTCCTTCCAGGCTTGGTCCAAATATATAAAAAACAGTGTTTTATTCCCTGTACGCTACTTTGCCCTGAGATAAAAGCATGTACACGTGGGTCAGTCAATACCCAACCCACATATATGTGTTAAAGCACTTAAAAAATTAATTTTCCTTAATTATGGGTGGAGTTCACGGGTTTTACCTGCTGATTACCTCCTATTTCCCATGGCCCAATTGTTTCCCAACTAAAAACTAGTTGGGAGAAGTATAAATTGACTTCTATGGGAAGGCCTAAAGGAGGAGAAGAGATAGAGTTATTATACTGAGATTATCCTTGATTGAGTCTGATGAATCCCTGTGCCTCATGCACTTCCCCAAGCTTCAGGAAACCATTGTTTCCTTGATTATAGATATTCTCCCTCTTGCTTGAGATATCATGGTGTTGGTTATGGAAGAAGATTGTTGAAGGTTGGGATGGGATGAATCCGGAGGACGGTTCTGCTTGGAGTCGGAAGAAGAAGACTCAGGTGAATTCTCTCCATGTTATTTATAACTTACTGCAATAAAATAAATGTTGTCTTGTTTCCAAAATTAATTATGCTTATGCATCAGATTATGTTGTAATTCATATATGAATGTTGTTTTGATGTATGATAAATCATTTGTTTAGATGATATAAAGTCAATTTCGTGAATATGCTTTACTTCTATACTACTATGTATGTTCAAATTGAATGATTTTTAGGTTTGAAGAACATCGGGAGTTGCAGAAGGTCTGAACCTTACGAGACCTACTCAAACGAAGGAAATCTGGGTACGGTCGCTGTTTAGTCAATTTAGTGTCCTAAATTGCTCTACATAAATTATCAATCCGGGTATCGTAAACTGATGAAGTGTAGTGCACTATATGTGCTAGATGACCCTTTCTTACTTCATTGTTTTTGAGTTTTTATGTTATTTTGGGGTTTTTTAATCCTTTAATCCCTACTGATTTACAATGTACTTAACAAAATCTTGAATCTAACTTCTGTAAAGACTGCTAAGAACCTAAGTAAGATTTGGAAGCAAAGTTTAATCAAGAAATGAAAACAGAGTTTAGGTCTCCTTCCAGGATGATGTTGTTTGATTGCAAGAGATTAGAGGTCAATAATTGTTCCTAGAATACTTCATGGTGTTTACAAGGCCCATACACATTAACAAGTCTGATATTTGTGCCCAATTCAGATGAGAAAATGTCTGCCCATATGTGTCTAATGCCTCCCCAGATGTTACACATCCTGATAGTGTGGGAGTTGTAACCCAAGGCTATGCCACCCGAACGATCATTTACTTCAAAGGCTTGGAAGGACGAACCAAGGAGCATGGATTCGAGGAGGTGATAAATAGATTCATCAAGGCCCAGGGTTTCTTGTAAAAAACAACGTCTATATGTTCGATCTTAAGAAGTCTTCACAGAGCTAGTTTTTTCTCAGGGCTAGCTAACCCTCGACAATTGAATGATAGCAGCTTCATGGGGGAGATGAGCCCAGGGTGTTCTATGCTCTAAGAACCCGATAGGGATGATGGTCGGCCACGAGCCCAGGGTGTTATGTGCTCCTCCCCTGCCTGCAACTTGGCTTTGGATAGGGAGGGTGGTTGGCCTTTAGGGGGTTTTGGGGGGATGGGGGAAGATACTAGACCAATACTAATGGAGTCAGGGGCCTGTGATCGGGATAGGGATCAGAGTGGATATCTATGGGAAAGGGACCCTTGGTCAAAGTCAGAGGATGCAGATGGGTTCGCCTCTAGGAAGGATAAAGGGGTACAAGAGTATATAGGGGGAGGGGGATGTAGAGAGCAAGCCAGAGTAATAGGCAGTGATGGCATGAAAGCAGAGCTTTGATGTAACCGCAATGAAACATCTATGCATTCAGATAAAAACATGTGTTGAATAGAGCAGGGATCATAAGAGGACATACTCGAAGATAGCGCAGCTTCCGCAACTGCCCTTGACCTAGTCAAAGGAGGAGAGGGTGGCTGATATGGTGCTTTGCTGCACTTCTTTGGAGTCTCCATGGTGGGGGTATTCACTGCTGCTTCAGGGGCGGAGCGTTCTATTGCTGTAGCTGTAGAGGTGTACCTTGCTGGTGCCTAAGGATCCTTCATAGGTATTGTCCTTCCCTTATCTACGTTGCTCACTTTACCGATCAGGGGGAAATGCCTAAAGAGGTGACCAACCTTATGGCAGCGCCTGCACCTAAATGGAACCCCCTCGTAATCAAGGATCTGCGTTCGCGTGAAATTCCTCCAACGCAAAGTGATTTATTCTTGTAACCCATCTCTAATGTCCAAAAGGACTAAAATTCTCGCATATGCCATGATTCTAGTGGAAAGGTATGATTTGTCATACTCCAGATAGGTGCCTAGAGAGTTCCCGATGCATCTGAAAATGTCCTCAAACTAGAATTGTAGTGGCAAGTTGGGAAGGTGAACCCATAGAGGCCCAACGCCTAATTGTTCCCTCTCTGGATTGAAGAGGGGGTTCCATCTCCTCAGCAGCATAGGGGCATGTTCAATATGCCAGAAGGATGAGGATACCCAATTTGAATGCTTGACCTGAGCGAAATGCAACGCAAACCAATGGCGGACAAAAGTTTGGATGAAAAGTAGCTTGGCCAGGTGTTGTCCCCAACTTATGCAGTCCATTGTTTTAACCGTTCAGCTGTGTAGTTCCTCCCCCGAACCCTTCCAAACAAAACTCGTTTGACAGTGTCCATGGTTTCGCCCCACTGTATGTCTTCTCCCAAACTGATGATAACGTCTTGTGCCCTAGATTTTACACACTTTCGCCTTTTTCCCGACTTATGGTCTGTGTCGGTGGCGTCCTCCTGTGGTCCGCTACAAGGAGGGTTTGTAGGGTTTGGGGGGATCAGACCAGGCCTAGAGGGGAAGGCGTCCGAAAGAGGAGGAATATTCATAAAGCTACCAGAGAGGGGGAATGATATCTGAGCGAGTGAGGGAGACCTTGGGTGGAAAGGGGAGGCTCGACGAGGGAAGAAGATGAGGGAGATGGGATTCGGCGAATGACGGTAAGGGTGGATAGCCCAAAAAGCAAGCAGCAAGGTTTGGGCCTATGCAACGGGCCACAAATTGAAGGGAGGATGACGATGGAGGAGGTGTAGCGAAAGGCGGCTAGCAGGGGGGAGCTGCGGGTAGGGTGACAACCGAACAGGAGGGCCCCGAGATCAAGGGTAAGGGAGCAATAACCTTTGTCAATTATTTGTTGAAAGGGAGAAAACAATCTGTGCTTGAGTGTGGGGTATTCCGGATGGAGACATCCTCGAGAGGGTCTTCTGAATAATCAACTATATCCAAGTCCATAATTGCTCTAGGTGTTATGTGCCAGCTGCCGTCATAAGTGAAAAATTGTCATTGTAGGAGAGACCAACTGCAGAAAGGGGAAGACGGTGAGGGCACAACGTAGTCACGGGAGGAATATGCTTGAGGCTGCGGACGGGAAATGAGAGGAGCTCAGAAACGGTGTTTCGGGAGGTACGACATCAGATGGATGACGTTGGTAAGCTAGATTGCGGGGGAGGGTGCTACAGAGGTCTGCATACAAACCCTAGCCCGTGTCGAGGATAGGTCACGACGAATTTTCCATCTCCTCTCTCTGATCAGCTTCGACCATGAATCTGTTTCCACAAAGGAAAACATGAATGTTAGTGATTCAATTTTTTCTTATTATTATAAATTTTTAAGACATATACAAATAATAGTCTAGTAAAATCAATTAACTGTTTACTTTGTTCCGTATATTAAATATAAAATTTAGTTTTGTTCATATCCATTAAATTTAACATTAAATTAAGATTATGTTAGGTGCAATGGTCATGAACATCGATTTTTCTAGATTTTCGTGCTGGCTTCAAATTGTACTAAATTTCTAGTTAAATTTAACATTAAGTTAAGATTATGTTAGGCACAACCTTGTTGTCATGGTCATGGACAACCATTTTTCTGGACTTTCGTGGTGGCTTCGAATTGTACTAAATTTCTAGTCATTCAACTTATGAAACAATTTTGTTTTTTCAAAACACTGCTGCATACATCATCCACTTCCAACATATAAGTTGAACAACCGTTTAGAGCTTATCATCTTTAATGCTTTGTACAGCACCCAACCATTGTTTGAATGCCGAGAAAATTGAGGGGATATATTTTTCAATCCATAATGTTGTCGTTCATGTTAGTTAACGTAAAATTTTATCTTTGCTAAATGTTTTAACTTTAGTTCTCAGGAATTTATAACCAAGGTTGATATTCAAATTAGTAAATGTAAATAGTCACTAAAAGCTAGTCATATAGATGATAGATAAAATATCACTATATTTTTTTTTATAAAAAGTCTTTCACGTAAATCACATTGATGATTTTTCAGGTTCATAATATATTTTTTTGGCTTTAATTATATAATTTATCAAGGATATTGCTATTTTATATTAATTATATAGAACATTGTTACATTAGAGTATTATTTACATTCAGGATTTACCTTGAAGTATATACAATATATTGACTTAACGAGACTTTAGCATTTCCTATGAAGATAACATAGTAGCCAGTCTTTGCACCTTATAGCTAAATTAAAGTAAAAACATTGAATTCCAGTTAGTGTTAAGGTTTACAATGTGGTTAGTTTAGGTTTTACAGATTGGTAAATTGAGGTATTTTTTAAGTTGTAATTATGCATTGTTTGCAAGTATGAATAACTTTGTTGCTAATTTCATTTGTTGAAATATGAATTCATCCACCACCATAAGTGGGTTATGATCTAAAACTATTTTTCATTGGCTATTTGATTGTCTTCTTTATATGTGATAAAATATGTGAATAAACGAAAACCCAAAAGCATTTGGCATGAGTAAAAGTTCACCCCCTTAAAAACTACTAGCAAACTATTTTAGATGGTCAAGTTTTGTTAACGTGCACATGATGATGATACACATGTTTTCTCATGTATTAAAAATAGTGGAAATGTGTGCAACTCTTTCTATCTATTTTAAATATATTTAAATTAAGCGGCGGGGACTAGCTACCAGTAGCCCTTGTTAAGACTCCTTTTGGTTTCAACTCATTAGATAATATAGTAATAAAATGGAATGGTTCATCTAGAAAGTAGATTATGAATATACATTATTTAGATGTATAGTTTGTTTATAGATAAGCTATTTAAAATATGTGTATTCAAAGGCTAAAGGGTTTTTAGGGTAAAAAGGGAAAACAATAAACCCATAAGTTGAACTTGCTATTAGATGAATTCATAAATGATAATCTTCAAAAAGGATGTAGTGTAATCACAATCAGGAAGATTATCAAAGGACCCAATTACTCCATCCATAGTAGGTGATATAGACATAGAATTGGTCCTATCAAGGGAGTCTTTAATGCAAATGGGGAAAAACAACAAACCCAAATGTTGGAATCGCCATCAAATGAATTCCCAAAAGGAAGTCCCAAAAGAGGATGCAATACAATCACAAGAAGAAACATCTAGAGTAGGTTGGAAGAGACATGGAATTGGTCTTGCCATTGGAGCCAACTCTTACTTTGAATGTTATTTTGATTAAACGCTCTTTAGGGAAGTTAAATAGGTAACATAAATTGGATGAATGAAACCTAGAATGCAGGGTATGTGTTATATTCTTTACATAGATAGCTCCATGTGTTGTACATTATATTTAGCATGCTTAAGGTGTCGTAAGGAGGGCCAATAGGCCTCCCTACTTAAGTGTTTGAGGGTAGAGCCCATAAAAAAAATGGGTTGTTCTATTTTTTGGCCTATTTATGGTGTTTTTTAGCCAATATTTTTTGCACTTATTATAGTTACGCAAGTGTGTCGATTTTGGAGTAGGGCTTCCATAATTTTAATTTAATTATCAATAATTATTAAGTGGATGATAGGGATTTAACCTCCACAAAATATTTTAGAATATTCATAATAGTATACACAAATTAAAGGTTAAGATTTATCTCCAAAGTGACTATGCCATTTTTGTCCTTTTAATTAATTTGATTAATTTAAAAAAAATGTCATACGAACAAGTGCCATATGAAGTGAGTTACCATTTTTTAGGCATGTGGTATTGATAACCCTCGGTATTGACCCATGGTGTTGTAATAAAGCCTATATACGTATTAACAATGTCCATGGTTAAGAATCTTGTTCCATATTTTTTAAAATATATAAATATTTAACTTATATATTAATTATTTTTATAATTAATAATCATAATCATAATAATTTAAAATAAGGTTATAATATAGTTACTTTTTATTAGGTTTTAAATTTTAGCAACATGACATTTATCATGTAATAGGTGTTTTGATGTTTATTATGGATTGATGTCTATTTAATTTATTTGGTTGCACTAGTGTAATTCTGATTAAGGAATCCAATATGGCTTAATAGATTATGGTTTTGGATGCTACATTATCCTATATATTGTACTGTAAATGATGAAGTTAATGCAATGGAGGTGTGACTCTAACATTTGCTAGTTTTCTTGATTAAGGTGTATTATGTCTACATTAAAGACAATACAATTGGTTTTACTAAAAACTCCACTAGCATCAAAGCAACTCCGTGGAAAGAAATTTAAAAGAAAAGTTTGTTGAAGGCGGTGCGGGGTTAAAGCATGTCAACATTCATCATCCTTCATGTTAAGAAGTGGAATCATAAAACATATATTCATATGTTGCTAAAGAGTTAGATTAGACCATAGACTTCACTAATCATAACATGTAGTTAGTTATTCTTACCCAACTAAAGGATTAAATATTGAAAAAAGAAAACCCAAATTCAGTTTGTATGGGTCAAACATTGGAAATTTGTCCCAAAAAAGATAAGGATACGTGTAAATGTATATATGTGTAGATTTAATGTGGTCGATGAATACAAAATATGAATTACTCCTTGATTTTTTTATAACAAACATGAAGGATCACCAATAATTGAATCATTTCATGAATTCTATTGAAGTTAAAATTTATTTGGCCTCTGTTTACTTAAAAATAAATCATTTGGTTTTAATTTTTCAATGTATTGTTATACCCAACATTATTCAATATTTTTATTTTATTGTAATTAATAATTCAATGAAAAGGTTCTTAATAACCTGAGGACTAACAACAATGAGTAAGGAGTTTCACATCAATGATATACCAAAGTCTAATTGTATAGGATTTAAAAAAAATTGAGATAGCCATTAGAGCTCATCATAAACATTGGTTGTGTATTACAAATCAACATAGTTTCATCTTGACCCTAGATCTATTAAGAACAAAGAGATATCATAAGTAAATTAAGGTACAAACTTATCAATGTTTAAATGATTGCGGTTAACATGGATCTATGTTGGTTTATTGTATAAATCTATTGTTGTGATTGCCTAGATATTTTTTACTTTTACGGATCTCAAAAAAAATGTTCAAATTATTTAATTAGTGTATGTTACAATACACATCTCATTTGGTAGTAGATGCACCTCATTACTCTTGGTGAAAATATTTGTCAATAGTCTTTCACACAAAATGTAAAGCTACACCCTCCATTCTATAGTACAAAGATAACATTGATCACTAGAAGTGAAATGAAGGAATCGTATAAGTGCAACAATGTGTTTCAAAATATCATATTTGAAACCAATAGATTTGGCATTTGGAAATGAATAATATTACGACGAGTGATAATTGAGTAAGTACAATAAAAAATATTTTGATGACCTGATTTTTAACACCAATAAACAAGATTTATGAGTGACCCAAATAACACCAAGCCTTGTCATGTGGTCAAAGAGTTGAATACTCTAGATGTTGTGGTCACAGAATCAATGGATTTATTTGTGATGGATCAATACCATCAACTAAGACAATTAGTAACTATTGTACAAGTAAATCCCCTCTACGGACAGAGGCAATCCCACTAGCCTAAATGGGGTCTAGCAACAATCAAACAACGTTAACACGCAGGTTCCTAATTGTAAAGTAAAGACCGATGATGAGGGCCTACCTCGAATCCAACGCTAGTATTCGTAGAAGAGTCGTCGCTCCCGTTCTTTCGCTTCATCTCGTCACAATCCTCACGATTCTTGTGAACAGACACCTGCACATGCAAAGAACAAGACAAGTACAAGCATAAAATCCAAGAAATGCAACTATGTATCTGTAAGAAAGGATACAACCCAAACATCATTATAAAGACAATAAGAGTGGAACCATAATGATAGTCGTCTATTATTATTGATAAACAAAAGAGAATACAACCAAGTTCTGACGTCAAATCCTCCTTTGGTTGGGTGATCAACAATGCATGCCTTGCAAAGCTTGTAGGGGATGGGGAACAAGCCTCTCTCTCCTTGGTTACTTGGACATGGATCTCCTCCTTAAATATATAGCCTTATGGGGATGAACAAGGCCTCTTGTAGCATGAGCTTAGCAATTCTCAGACTTTGGGACTTAGAATTTGGAGCTTGGAGAATATAATTACTAACTAGCTTGTCAAAGGCAAAAGGACAAGCTTATATAGAGAGAGGAGAAGGAGATAAGATCACCCACAAGATTCATGGGATTGTCCTTATCATTAGGAAGCTTCCATGAGAGGTGGAGAACTACCTCCCTTCCCTGGAGATTCGAAGCCCAACTGAACTAACTCAAACTGGAATCAGTTCATGAATAGGTTAGGAAGAACCTTTGCAAGTTAGTTTGTTAAAAACTTTACCCAACTGGGTTGGCGCTAGTGCGACTCTGAGACAGAGCGCCAGCTGGCGCGCCCTCTTGGAGGATTTTCCTCATTGGCGCGAGTGATACACTGTGGAACAACGCCAATGGAAAAAGGGCTATATTTATGGGTATTTTGCAGAAGGTGTCTTCAGGGCATATGAATTACATACTCAAGGGGATACAATGCAGGTGTTTTCAAGTTATGTCACTTCTCACAGATCCTGTAATAGGTCCTCCAATGTGCGGGAGAAGGGGTAACAGGGACGGTGACAAAATATTTTGTAACAGATGCCCCCTAAAGCATGAAGCCCGAGAGAGAGAGGGGTGAAACACTTTACAAGAACATGGTCGACTGAAAACACGGTCGTTGGAGAACCTGCAGAAAGTACAACTGATATCTCAAGTTGATGTACATGGTATGGGCGCAGCCATCCATAGCAGAGTACATAAAAATCTGGATCCAAGGTATGGATGCAGCCATCCATAGCAGAGTACATAAAAATCTGGATCCAAGGTATGGACGCAACCATCCAGCGAGGATCGATGAATAGACTCAGGCATGGTCGCAGCCATCCAGTGAATGAGTCATGTAGTGATGATAATAATCCACAAAATCGCAACCTGGA
>APFE031232128.1:0-17802 GCA_000404065.3 Pinus taeda | reverse complement strand
TATATAATGGAAAATCCACTGATATCTCCTCAACGTTTTCCCCAGTACTTCTATCGCGATTTCCTTTGATGCAACTCTCTTAGATGTCATGTTAATTGTAACTGCTAAAGAGATGGTAAAAAATTGTTGTACCTATGGGACAAAGAGGACACTCATGGCAAGAAAATGTTAGCTAAAAAAATAATAAAAAAAAAAATCAACGCAAGATCAAGAAGAAAGCTGGGCTCATGATGGGAAGGATTTCATAGTTTTGACTAACAGAGGTGACTGAATGACTATGGGAACTTCCCATTGTACACATCCAGTAGTCGGCGTGGGAGATTGATGACTAAAATTGTGAAATTCACTGCTCAGTCTAGGCCAAGGCCTGGGAGAGACTACACATTGCGTAGTCTCAGTGGCATAGCTGGAAGACTAGATCCTAGAATTGCATAGTGCACAAATGGGGCCAAACTAGGCTAGGATATGCACAATTCCAAAATCCAAGCTAGAGGCTTGAGTCTACAAATTACGCAGAGCTCGCTGTGCACAGTGAGATTCGGGAAAGGGGACCCAGATTTTCCCAAGGGGAGTGTGAAAAACAAGAAAATATGACTAAGTGTTGATTCATGCATGTAAAACAACTGCAAGAATTAATTAAACCGAAGGAAAATGAAGCATGTGAAGAGATTCGCCACAACGACAATTGTTGGTGCAAAAATGAGAAAACTCATGCGACACTTGGGAAAGGAAATATAAAACTTGAAACAACGCTTATACAAGCTAAAAAGAGTTAAAATGTCATCATTTGTGCAAATAAGCAAGTGAAACAACATTCTCACAAGCTAAACAACAAAAAGCGACAAAAAAATGATAAAATGCAAGAAAAGCAAAACTCACCTAGAAAAGCGACAATGATTGCACCGAAGGCTCCTTGATCTCCTCAGGAATTCTAGAGCTCCAATATTGAGTGTGAAAATGAGCTCTAGCAGCGTCAATTAAATATATTTAGTTAATTTAGGGTTTATGATGTGCATGCCTAAAATCAAGGAAAAATTGACACTTGGTAGAAGTTTCTAAAAATGACACAAGTGCCTCCTTTGGGTTACTAAAAATAGATCACTATTTTTTAGGGATGATTTTTGCTTCTTTTTTTTTTTTTCATGAAAATCTTCCATGAATTTCCTGAAAATATTGTGCAATTCTGGGAAGGATTGGGAAACTCTCTAACTCATGCACTGCATAATTTACGAGCACAGTGAGGTCTATGCATTTTCTGGGCTCAATGTTGGGCTTCCCCTCCATGACTATGCATTTGCATAGCTCAAGGCTCATTGGCATTCAGGACTGCGAAATTCCCAACAGCAAGGCCATTTGCCCTCAAGAATTGCATAGTTCTTAGAGGCAAGCCCAAAACTATTAAGGAACCAAGTCAGGATATCAACTTGTGGGTTAGAAAATAAACTAAGTGATAAAATACAAGCCAAGATGAAAATAATAAGGCTCACTCGAAGCACAAGTACCTGGATCAATGCAAGATGAGTTGTTGTGGTTTAGAAGGAAGGCTCCAAAATCGAAGCATAAGAAATTTTTTGGAGGGTGGTTGTAGCTGCTACAGCACAACCTTAATCATCATCACTTGATTTTCAAGCCTGTCAAGGACTTCTTGGTGATACAAATCAAAGTTGTTTCAAAGCTTCATTTGCTCCATTATCCTCTCTATAAATTGCTTTCAATCCTAGTAGAGATGGAAAATCCTTTGTTGCATGTCTTTTTGCACAAATAACACATATTTCAATGTTATCCAAGGGACATTCTCTCAAAGGATGTCTTTTTCCACATCTAGGAAAAAATATAAATAATGCAACATTTTCTTCCTTTTGTTTATCTTGAAATCTTAGCATGTCAAATTGTTCACTTAAGTTTCCAACAATTCTAGTTTTGAAATTTTCTAATAGATAACTAAGTTCAAATTTGCGTAATATACTAGGTTTGGATTTACTTACTCTAGTCATGGTTGGGTCTCGAAAACATTTACCATATTTTTCTCTTCCTCATGATATTGCTTGCACAATTCACAAATTTCTTCAAAATTAAGTTGGGATACATCTCTTTTACCCATAAAATTCAAGAGATCAATCCATTCATCTTTAGTCCTTCAAAGTAAACGATATTTTAAAGTGTCAAATCCTAATTTATGTTTTTTTTCCCTTTTAACATTAAGATAAATAGTTCCACAAAATCTTCAATATTTCAATCCTCTTTTTTAATCATTTAAAAAATTTCTTCCTTAATATCATGTTAAATGTTATAATATTTATATTTTTCTAGAAAATGTTGTATCATTGCATCCCATGATCTTACAAAATTTGTTTCTAATCCCATGATACATTTTAAAGCCCCATATTTTAATGTAGCTAGAAATAAATTTAATTTTGAGGATGTTTCAAATAATCATAACTTCTACAATGCACATCAAACTCAAAAGAAAAGTTTTTAGGTCCTCAGTTCACATATCATAAAAATTTGGAAGTACAGATGGAGAAATATTTTCATGTTGACATTAGTATCCAAATCTTGAATAGGAAAACCATATGCATCTTCTTCATTATCATCATATACATATCCTCCTCTTCCTCCTCTAGGTGGTGGCCTTCTTCCTCCTCTAGGTGGAGGTCTTCTATCACCTCCCCCTCCACCTAATATTCTTATTCCATTTCCAATTCCATTAGGAGATATTATCTCTCGTTCTTCCTTAGTAATTGATTATTCATAAATAAAGAGTATGATTCTTCTATTATATTTTCCTCAATGGTTCTTCAATTATTGGTTCTCCAAAGAAGCTTCCTTCCATTCTTCTTCTTCTTTAGTAGGTATCTCAAGCTCTCGTGGAAAAAGTTGTTCTCATGTTGAACAAGAGAGAAAGGAAATTTCTTCTATTGAAGATGTTGGTTCTTCTCTAGCTTTGATTTCATGTCTTCGTGCCTCAGGGTACCTTCTTCTACCTAAAACACCGGGAATACATGATGTGGATGGTGAAGTGGTTCTTACTACACCACGTGAACTAGTGGGGGTAGTAGGTGAGTATGCTAAAGTGGTTCTACCTCTAATGAATCTACCTCTTGAATCTCTTTCTCTATACATGCATTCTATTTATCATGCTTATTTAAAATGCAAGAACAAATGTTTAGGAGAAACCTCACTATGGTGATGCACAGCTTCTTACCTCTCATTTTACCATTTCTCCTTTCCCAAAGTTGTAATCTAAAAGAAAAATTAAATTAAAAACTAAATACTATGTACTCTTCCCCAACAACAATGGCAAAAATATCGGTCAATGCAACTGTACTAGAATTTTGTAACATTAAATTATCAATCCAACTTTCTAAGGTTATGAAGTGCAATGCAAAATATATTCTAGGATTTGGCTTCTAGTTTAATCTAATAAAAGTTGATACTGAGAATAGATGCTTATATTATTAAAATAAATTAACAAATAGCTAACTCAATATCATCATGGTTCTAAAAAAATTGTAAATCTTCATAACCGTGTAGAGAATTTGATAATTTGACAAAAAAACTTCTTTTTAAAATATGGATTAGATTTGTTTTTGGCATCAAAGGTTAATTCCTATTCACTCAGAAGATCTGTGTGATTATCCTTCATTATTTTGACACACATAAGAAAATAAAATCCACAATTCTAAATCAATTTAAAACATACTGCAAGCAATGAATTGTAAACCTAAATTATCACTTTGTAAAACACTATTCTCTTATTGTAAATTCTATTGAAAATACTATTAAAGATTTCAATATATGAATGACTATATTGTAAGCAATAAATAATTATGGTAAAAAATAGTATTGTCTATGTAAATAGACTAGATTGGAAATTAGAAAAAGCTAAGCTCTTAAAAATAAATAAGCTCATTAAATAAGAAGCAACATGTTTCGTAGCACAGGGGATCGTCCTGGTTGGGTCGCAGATGCTTAGAGAAACTTCAAAACCTAACTATTATATTAATTCATACATTTAATCATGCACAAAGAATTCATGTGCATAGGTGATATTTAAAGCAAGACTATATTAATGGCATATAGTTCATACAAATAAAAACTAATTTTTGTCTTATTGTCCCTCAGAGGAATTTTGATATTTATAGAGTTTCAAACAACAACAGACTCATAATCCTATTACAATAATTCATAATAGAGAACTGATGACTCAGAGTTTTATTGCATAACGATTTTAATATTTTTTGGATCTTGGAGATGCAGATGTTGACCATCTGTTATAGGCCATTTTGTCGCATTTGGTCAATAGGCCTTTAAACGGGACCAATTCACGTCCTTCAACATATTTTCATCATTCCTACATAAATCTCTAAGCATGATTATGCTAAAACCCCGAGTTTTTTTCTCTTGACTATTGAGATTCCAAGATTTTAAGGCCTAGCGCAACCTAGCCCTTTAGGTATCAATGTTGACCACTAGGTTGACCCCCTTTTCACCTGCATTAATCACCAGTAGGTTGCTCAGTATTGGGGGTGTGCTGATTCTAGAAATTCAAGAAAAATAAAAAAATATGGAAGCTTCCTCTTCCATAAGCTTCCTAAGGCTATTTCAATCATTTACCTTAGATAAGAGTCTCGAATCCTATTTGATCCTACCTTGGAGTTTTCACCTCTTACCCCTTGATCTCATCCTCCTACCTTAAGTGAATCTCAAGTGTATATTGGTAAATGGATAAGAATTCATGAACTACCTCCCTCATCTATATAATTACAACCATCTATAGGAAAGGGGCTGGCTTTTGGATATTGATTCCAGCCTCATATTGTTTCTTTGAGAGTCATTATTCCATGAATTAGGGTGACATAGAGGCATACTTTGTGGCAAGAAAAAGAGAAGTCAACTTGGTGAGCTCTTCCACAAGATGAACTCCTATTTTTGGTTGTAACATTCTCCATTTCCATTAATACAAAGAGTAGACTATTTTCCAGTATATGATGTTATGATTTCATGTATTTGAATACCATGTTGGTCTATTGAATGAAGTGATTGGATTATTCTACATAGATGTTGTAGATCTTTTCTTGTCTTTTTTTATTGTGTAGGTTCTAATTATAGCAATCAAAGCTAGGATTGGAGCGTACAAGACAAGGAAGGAGAAATTCTTACAACTAATTCTAGATAGGAACCAGCCCATCATTCAATTACTTTAAGGAAGACATTATGCCATTTGCTTTCTGTTGTTCTAGGTTAGTCCACCAGGCCAAGGGAAGAGACTTTTATCCATAGTCATAGATTCCGTATAACAAATTCGCAACCATACTTGGGATCGATTCAATCCCTTGGTGGTTTTCTTTGCCCTTAATGTCTATTATGCCTCTTGTTTTGATCCTTATAGTTTCACTCAGTCCTTATTAGACATAGGAAAAGTTGTCATTGAGATTCCATTGCATTTTTCGTGTTGGAACTTGAGATTCCTTGATCAACGCACTCTATGGTCTGGAGACAGTGTTGCACACTGGCCTTCCCTGTACCTACGTTGCAATGCACCCCAGCCCTTTCTGTGCCTGTGTTGTAGAGTAATGGTGCCCCTTAAGCACCTACGTTGATCCCTGTTTAATGCCAAAATTTTCCTTGTTTTGGTTTTCTCTTTGTTGAGCCTTCTTCCAGCTACTCTTCCTTGTGTCCCTCAGTGTCTTAATGTATCTCAGAGGCCTCCATATATGTTTTTTGTGGTTTTGAGTGCCTTTTATGAGAGTTTTTTTAGATTTTCCTTTGTTGTTATCATTACGTCATTAGCAAACTAATTTGTTTAGTCATTGAGTGCTTGAAAGAATTGGTGTTCCAGTCATCGTTATAAAAAGTTTGTTTTTGTTAGTGATTAGAAATGCATCATAGTTTTACCTCATTTTGAAAAGTAAAAGGAATTGAAAAGAAAAATATATTTTCATTGGTATCTAGGGTTTTGTGAATAAATTTAAATTGGAAGATTTTCATTTTAGGGAATTTCACTTAGTTGTTGTTTGCTGCATATTCTTTGTCTCTTCCCTCCTTTAGATATATTCTCATTGAAATTGAAAGTTTCTATTTCTTCATGCTAGCTTTCATTTTAGGATATTCAAGTGAAATTCATGGTGAGCCATGAAATTGAAACCTAATCAATGACAAACTTTAAAATATTTTAAATCAACCTAAGGAGAATTTGTCACATTAACACAAACACTTAGAGGTCTAGGCTAGAGGTGTGTTCTAGCATCATTAAACCCAAGAGTTGTCTTTGTTTTCCGGTGTTGTATCCCAGGGGTGATATCTCGTTCCACGTAGGTAAGAGTATCGTATCGTACTCTGCGTATCTTTGGGATATTGGATGGCGCTCGATGCATGAAATGTATATGGAACACTCTCATCAGATGATTACACATTAGAAAACACTACTACAGGCTGCAGTTCCACATACCATCGAGTATATTTTGGAAGTCCACCATAGGTTTCTATCCTCACCATAGGTAATCGAGTCAGTCACCTTGTATACCGTGATACACCGAACACAACATTCGGGGATATTTCTTACACGTACATTAAGTCCTTGGTTCACCAAGGTGTATATTGTAGTTCACGGTTTCTTAGTAAAGTTTTATGCTTAGTTTACCCCCTTTTTGATGTATTTTTTTGTTAATTTTTAAAAGTTATTAATCCAATGTGGAAGAACACACACCTCCTCTTCGTCGTTCACATAGAATGCACAATAAGACTCATCTTCCACTAAAGGATACTCATGGTCGTCATCAAAAGCATAAGAAGATGCAAACTACCAAATCAAGAACTTCGAGAAATATTTTTGGTCCTCCTCGTGAATATGATCTACCAAAAGTATCTTTCCATTTGAGTACTGAGCCTGAGATTACTTCATCATTTGCTGGTGAATCTGACACAATTGAAACCAAAGCACTTGAGACTTTGTTGCCCGAGGTCATTGAACCTGGCTTTACTAAATCAGAGACTTTATTACTTGAGGTACCTCAACCATGTTACTTTAGGACTTCCCTCTAATATTCCTTTGCCTCAAACACAACTACAAACTATATATCTTGGACCTAACAGTGAACCCCTTCCACTTGGTCTTGTACATATTAAAGATATACCATAGGAAGAACCTCTTCCCTCTACTCATGTTCATTAGAGTAGACTACATTTTTATTAGACTCATTCTCTTCCTCCTCTTCAAACTCCAACAAAAACTCCTTTACCTAATTCTTCCCCCTCACCCACGAGTTTCTCGTGACAAACGTCTTTGGGACAATTAACCATGAATGAATCCACTATGGTTTCCCAGCTTGTGTCCACCATTATGGATGAGAAAACTAGTGTTGCTTCTTCATCCATGTTTGAACATCACTAGAGGCACATAAGTATGGTGGCCCGTCCATCCCAACTAGTTATCAGTCATTATCTGGTACCTTCTCTGGTGCAACATCTAGTCCATGGACCTCTCCTTTGTCATATATTTCTGGAATTCCATCTGACACTTTGTTAATGAGCACTACACAACCTTCTCCTTCTACTCCACCTACACCTACAGTTGAATAATGAGCTGGCCCTTATGTAAGTGGGCATGTTTACCTTCTACAACCTAACTCTCTTAATGTTGGGTACCCTCTATAAGGGGGGCAGTTATGTTTATCAACCCCTCGTTCTTTGGTAGGGGGAAACCTATTGTTTGTATACCTAAAATTGGTGCTAAGCCTTATCCAAATCTTCCATATCCTCTAATGGTTGCTAATATGTAGAAACGTACTTTTCTTGTACAACCTCGTTCGATTGTGGATCCATTTTTGAATTCTCAACTTGTGTCATCCACATCTCAAATTCCTACTTATCAATTGGTACCTCTAGTAGCTCAAATTCATGTAATCCAGCCTTCACATGTTATAACTTTGACTCAATTTATTCCATCAGTATCAGGTACCTCATAGGTTCCACTTACCAAGCCTTTATAAGGTACCTTAGAGTCTCAAACACTTGGACAAGGTATTCCACAAATTCCAGTAGGACATATTGCTTATAGTATGGAACAACCTCCACCAAACCCACCTTATGATGGGATGATACAGAATCCCATGGGGCAACCATAGTAACCTTATTAGGGTATCCCTCAAGTGCCCTATCAGGGCCAAAAAATCCAAAATCAACCTCTCCAGCATTTGCAAAGTATCTTGGAGTTGGAAAACAAGTTTATGCGTATTATTTTTATCAGAATCCTCCTTATTCTGGTGCCTAGGTTCCTCTTTATCATAACCCTCCATATAATTGAGCATAGCTACTTGTTTCTCGGGCTATTCCCTCTTATCTAGGCTATCCTCCATCGGATTTTAATAGTTTGTTTCAATTTGTTTCAACTCTCAAATTTCCAGATTTGAATTGACTCACCAAATATCCTATTGCTCATTCGCCTTGGTGGCTGATTATTCCTACGAAATTACCTTATAATATCCCAAAATTCAATGGGAATTCTAGAGAAGACCCATCGACGCATGTCATGACTTATCATCTGTGGTGTTCGTCAAACTCCCTTAATGATGATTCAATTCAATTACGTCTTTTCATGCACGTTGTTACTGATGCGACAACTAAATGGTATACTGACTTACTGAGCACTTCATTTAATAATTTCATTGCCTTAGTTACCACCTCCCTCACATATTTCTAGTTTCCCATCATATATGAAATTGGAATGGAAATTCTGACCAAATTCAAAAAATCTGACCCACTCACATCTTTGATCACATTCATGAGTGGCGAGGTTGTCATTGGTTGGTTAAGAAATATGTTCTAGATAAATTTTTAGCGTAATGCTTTACTAAGTCTCTATTGGCTCCTATAACAGAAGACATAGCTAAGGGTGGAGTTGTAACTGAAGAGAAAGTAATTAATTGTGCCTAGTACTTGGATCTAGTTTATACGTAATCTAGAATGCTTTATGATAAGATACCAAATGCTCTGCGAAATTCGAACACAGTTCCTCAAACTCTTGGTAAATAATCTCATGCTTCTGATGGCTTGATTGGTTCTTCCAGTTTGCATTTAGTGAGTAAACCATCTGGTATTGCTCTTACTGCAACTTCCAGAAACCCTCTATCCAATATTCTTGTGGATTCTACTTTTGAGATCAATGTTGTTCATTATGTTAAAGGAAAATATCAACAACAACAAAGAAGTAAAAAGAAAGGAAAAGATAAGAAGAAGAAAAATATTCTCCTCCACCAGGTAAAAAAAAAAAATCAATCTTCTAGTGAGAGACAGAAACCTCGTTACCCATGCTTGATTTGTAATGAAGAACACTTATCTCATGACTGTCCCCACTAGGTGGAAGTGAACCAATTATTGAAATATTCTACTTCACCCACTGTGTTGATATATTCATTTCTGAATCAGGAGACTTATTTGGTTTCTCAAGACCCTGCTTCCTCTAACTTTGTTTTGATGCTTTCTTCTGCTAAATAAAAAATTGATATTATGGTGGCCACCTATAATAAATACTATGGTAATGTGAATCCCTTGAATGGTTAGGATACTTATCAACCTACCAGTTCGGCTACATCTCCATCAGATCCTCCTCCTCTTATGATTCCTATGGAATTGACTATTGAGCCTCCAAAGGGTGTTATCTATAAATCTACTCTCAACCCTTGCATTAGAGTTTCTCATAATTACATCATAATTGAGGACTTGGCTTAGTCTCCATCAACTATGTCTACTCTTTATGTGTTGCAAAATTTTCCCACATAGAAAAAGGCCTTGTTTTCCGCAAGTGGATGCATCAATCCTTCATATTCTAACCTAATCATTTTTAATCATGAGAATTATATACCTAGACTTCCGGCTCAATTAGAATTTATGATCTAGGTTGTCGTCTACGATAACAAAATTCATCGTTCTACTATGGACGAGGAAGTCTCAACCTGTATCATGTCCAAGTACCTTATACAGTTGCGATGATCGATGCAACTATACTAATAATTGTTGTGTGGGTGGCCATATAACTATTCCTAAAACAAATCTGAGATTACTGGAGCTATCATAATAATTTATGCATAGTCAGTTGTGTGTTTGTAAAGCCCACAAACATGAAAACTACCACAATTGTTCAACCTTCATACATGCCACTTCATGCATAGAAGAAGCCCATAGTTGCATACATCCATGAAAATGTGAACCA
The DNA here is from genome assembly GCA_000404065.3 of Pinus taeda. NCBI lineage: Eukaryota > Viridiplantae > Streptophyta > Pinopsida > Pinales > Pinaceae > Pinus > Pinus taeda. The sequence continues at coordinate 7,592 of APFE031232128.1, read as the reverse complement.
TTTAACTTCGTTGTCATCAGTGTGATTGTGCGGATCACAGTTGCGACCATTGCCACAATTATAGGTGCCCCCTCTCTTCATACTGCATGACTTCCACTTAGTCACTTGCAAGGATGTGGCCTCTAAACACTAAAAAGTGGTTGTATGGTATGCCACCATACGACCCTTCCATTCTAAATAAAAAAATTCACAAGGGAATGAGTTGTAGGACTCCCCTGGCTCTAATCATGCAGTGAATGGACATTTTAGTGGTTTCAAATAACAACGAGATTGCATGCACCCTCACACACATGCCACCTCACCAAAGTACAAATGAGGTGGCATTGTTGGTCCCACCCCCTTATATATGCCCAAACTTGATATCTTCTAGATACCTGTATGAGATCCCATGAACTATATTTTCAAAATTAGCCACAACATGGAGATCATGTCACAATACATTTCACAATGGTGGCCTCAGTTCAACCTACCAAAATTTCTCCAATTTTGGCCCTTACAATGCTCGGGATCATCGTCTAGTATACCTTGTTGATATTTCACTTATTCACATATGCATCATTATTATGAATTATATATATGTGGTAATTTAACGTGGGGCATTGGTTTCATGATTTACAATATATTTTCCCCACAGGAAAAAACACTTAGACACTAAACAATGACACAAAAATCAAGGTATAATCCATCACTAGGATTACATGCTTTTTCCCCTTGAGAAAAATGCATAACCTAGTATACTTCTCAGAGTTCACCATATGGCCCTCACCGCTCGACCACATTTAATACCACTTCCCACTTGCACATGGTATACACATGCCATGGTCGATAGTTTCCCACCTCCATCGATCATCCCATACAATACTCCCCACTACCTCATTGACATCCATGGCCATCACCTCTTACTTGGAAACCATTTGTATGCATGACTTGAAAGAAGATGACATTTCTTCTTCTTGATGTATTGCTAACCAACCTTTTTCCTTCTCATTAAAATACACAATTGATCACCATGAATGCACCACCACATTTGTAGTTGGCCGCTCGCACCCAAAAAATGAAGTAGATCATTTCCATTATCATTTTCTTTACATTGAGATTAGCTAATGCCCCCCCCCCCACCCTCTAGAGTCATTCCCTTGCACCATCATCTAGGCCATTGCAAATTGTGGCACCCATCTCTGTATTTATACATTCCAAACCACATTTTCATTTTTTTGACAAGTGTACAAAGATTATCTTTGGAAGTAAGAACCTCACTCATATTTGTGAGTATTACTTGATGATAGTCCCTAGTTTTCCCCAGTTAGAGAAAACCTCTCACACATCATCTGTTCAATATTGATTTCATGTCATGTGCCTCTGTCACTTCTACCAAGAACATCATATCATAGCTGACCCATTACCTCTTGTCAGAGAAACCATTTATCACTCCCCTAGATGTCCTCCTGACTCCAGGGGCTTACTTGTTTCAACTTATTTTGATTTCTAACACATGCACACATGCTTCAGCCTTAGGAAGTTTACAATCCCCATTTCACCAAGTTTACCTTAACCATCATGCCCTTGTCACCAATTCATGGTTCTCTACTTGTATCAAGTCTCAAGTTTATTTCTCGAAAAACTCTTTTTCTAGATTGTCAAATATTCCTTCTTGTCGACACCATCTCTCATTTTCTAGGACAAGAGCAGTACCTTGGTCCTCAAACCCACTTAGTGTTGACCTTGGGTGGAATGATAAGAGTTATCATTTCCTTTTTATTTCATTGTATATTTTCCTATAGATTCATAAGCTCATGCAATGTACCAAAGAAGGAGACAAGAATCTACTTCTACTCTTTATAGCGAAAGCACATAAAGATTGAGCAAAACAATAATCGACAAGAGGAAGAATCAAATACACATAACACAATAAATATCCGGGGACAGCCACAACTCAAAACCCACTATCTGTATTGTATATATAAAAAAATCAAGATGAGATTACAATGCTTGTTCTCATAAGAACAATCCCAAAACTTAGTAAAATTAATATCCAACTCACAAGCAAGCTCTTGGTCAACCCTTAGCCAATTCACCAGCTCTCCAAGTCCCTATTTCCTTGTGTAATTCCTATGTCTGATTAACCGATCTTAAAGGGAAATCATTACACTCAAAACTGTGCAATCCCTTCAACGATCAATAACTGATTTCATGCACTATCAGTGCAACTCAGAAAAATATAAAACAAATAGTACATTGCCCCTGCACTCTAGTCTCAACTGGGTCTATCTCAGAATTGACATGCATGAGTTTTTGATGAGGGAATCTTCAGTTAGCTGGAGTAGTACTAGTTGAGTGCACTAATGCATCAACTAACTGTTAACTCACTATTAGTTCCTCAAACAATTTGGAACTAATTTAACTGGACTTAACTCAGTAAACTGAGTTAACTAATTACAACTCATACTTAACCCATCGTGGACCCCTATAATATAGGGAGAACATATACATGACTTCAAAAAGACTTCGAACTCGAAATTCCTAAGCTAATTAAGTTAATTAAACTTAATTAGCTATTTACAAGTTGCTATGAGAATAGAATAGGGAAAATTTTAAGGATGGAAATTTATCTTAAAGTTTAGAAACCTTGGAGAATCTTACGAGTCCCTAATATATAGATTGTAAAAGGTTTGGTGATATTTTTATTATATACATCCAAATTTAAAATGACTTTATATAGTCTCTATAAAATTGTGTTGATTTTATGGATAACATAATTTTATACTATAAAATTTAGGCGAATCACTTTTAGAAAAAAATGGAAATTGGCGAATCTTTTTTTTGGAAAAACCATGGAAAAATAGCCCACTTGCGAAAATTAGCCCCTAAAATTTTCCATGGAAAAGAATTCAATTTTAATTCATAGTTTTATTCAAGGACAAATAAACTGGAATTTCTTGTTTCAATTTATCAATAATTGACACCCCTAACATTTGATGTCGTCTACATTTTCACATCAAGAGAGAATCAAACTTTCCAAGAATTGCAATTCTCACATGTGGTCGAAGACCAATGCACCAAGTCGACACCTCTATCAACTATGCTATTAATCCTCAATTGCACCTAGTGCATTGGGGCATACCTAACAACATTTTGTGAGAGATACCCTCGAGGGTGAACTAGTCATCTACTTTAGCACACAACAAATATGTTTTTGTATATCTTTTGAAAAGACTTGTCATGTGTATTTGTAATCATGTTAGTCAAAGTCATGATCATGAGCATGGGACATGCCCACCTCATGTGGATTTTAAGTAAATAGCTTCTATCATCATTGGGTTCTATAGTCTCTTCTAAAGGGCCCCTTACCTCTTTCTAAACAATAATATCTCTCCCCAGAAGTCAACAAGACTCATTGTTAGACAAGAAAATGTGATGTATTTCAACTATATGTTTTATCCTAACCTCATATATCAGGGGGCGACTGTTATTGCTAAAAAATTGTACACCCAATTGCACTCACTAGGAACACCCAACATCAAGGAACATCATGTGAAAGTGTACTAGTGAAGAATGGAAAAGTTCCATGAACCATAAAAACTAAGGTTTCTAAGGTTCTCATAATTTATAAAATTGAACCGTGCGATGCTATTTCAATAGTTTTACACATCTCACTACAACTCTTTCTTCACTAGCCACATGAATTTGCAAAAGTGACAACTCATCAAGCCACGGACCACTTCACATTAAATGAGAAACCCTCTATTGACAGGACAAGCCTAGATTGCTCAGTCTTGAGCCATTCCACTCTTGAGTTAACATTAAGAAACCTCCAAAGGAATTCTCTTGTCTCCCACTAGACCAAATCTCATAAATGAACTAGAGGGATCCAAGGATTGGGCTTGAGCCTATAAATACTACTGGAATCAAGACCAAAATACTAGAGAAGTTTATGCAAAGTTATTCTTCCATATTGCTGAGTCAATTAACATTACTTTGCATTGAGAGAGCTTACCATTGAGAGAATGCATAGGACTTCTCTAAGGAGCAATTTTTCTTGCAAGGGGAGGGAAAGAGGGACCTTCCTTTAGGAGAGTCATAAAGCCCCTTCAATTTTTCAAATCCCTTTAGTGTCTATGGGATGATTTGTATCTCTTTATACCAAACAACAAAGAGGATTTTTCTTCCCAAATTCTTATGTTCATTTCTTTTATGTTTTCCATTGTTTCTTGAATTGTATCTCATGTTCTTTCATAGAAATATCTACATTGTTTGTTTGTTATGTATTCACCCATTAAGCCATGTGTTTGTTGGCTCTATGCAAAGAACAACAACCTTGTGATAGATAGGATTTTGGTCCACCGTTGCACTAAAAAACTAACAAAAAAAGGATCCACTAAAACTAACAACAAACATATCGACTTCCACGATGCAATTTGATTGTTAAAGTTTTTAGATGTGTACATACTCTATCCCCTTTAGTATATTATGATCTCAATTTTTTGTATACATGGTAAATTTTAATGTTGTGAATCATATTGAAAAAATCCATTAAACACTATCACAAAACTTATAATGAAGACCTTTTGGGTAGCGATATCTCTGTGGAAATGTGGGATTAATGTGGATTATAGGTGGACAGAGACTCCATGGAGAAGAATATAAACATTTGATATTTCAATTTGCTTATAAAAAGTTTCCTTCCATATATAACAATGGAAGATATGTTGTGCTAACAAAAGATAACTATGACAAATAGATATATAACCATGTTTACTTGAACTTACAACTAATAATACTCTTAAGCTCATTGGAAAAAAGCATGCTAGAAAATACCAACACTTACACCGCCCTTAAGATAAAAGTAAAATATAAATAAAGAAAAAATGGATCTAACACTCAAAAAAGAAAAAGGGAAACAAATAAATTATTAAATAATTCTCCTTTCCAAAAAAGAAAAATATAAATTTTGAGAAAAACATTGAAACCAAAATTATATAAATCACTATGATATATTGAATAACTAGAGGAAGACAAATATGAAGGGTTTATTAAACATGTATGGAAAATGCATTTCCAATAACCTCCAAAATACAATATATTTACAAACAATCATGAGTTAAACCTCTAGAAACACAAACTCTCTCTGAAAAAGAGTTGAAGTCAAACATCGACCTACTTTTCGATATGCCTACAACATTAATGTGATAAACACTGCATTGGGAAGTAGCACTAATAATAATCATTAATGGTTCATACATTAATAATCACTAATGTGATAATAATCGTTAGTGATAATAATCGTTAATGGTTCATACATTAATAATCATTAATGTGATAATAATCGTTAATGGTTCATATATTGATAATCATTAATGCCATAAACACTACATCGGGAAGTAGCACTAATCACCCACTATCTCGTCCTGATTTAACAAACCCAACCAAGAAATTCAATATTTCTGGATTACATGATCATTTTATTTCATCGAATTGTGAAGTGGGAATTAGAAATATCACAAAAAAAAAATCTTCTTCATTATCTATTTGAGATTTATTTTATCTAAAAACCCAATAGCTAGATTCGAATCTTTCATAATATATCATTTCATTACGATAAAGTAGAAGATTACAATAATTGATAGGGAAAGCATTTAGTTTCATATCTACGTATGGGACCTCAATGTACGAGAGATTTAATCACTAGGGACCTCATTGTACGGGAGATTTAATCACTAAATTACCAATTTGATAGTTTTGGAATCAATAATAATAAATAATAATTTAAAAATAATATTTATTTTTAAGGTCATCTAGACATTAAATTTGTGTATAAGACTTCTTTGTTTGTGGGACAAGGGATTCATTTCTGTGTAGCAATTTGACTACTAAGTCTACCAAAGCATACATACTCTACGCCCTTACTAGGTGTGTAACTGGTCTTAGAAGAAACACATGTATTAACCATTAAGCCCACTCAAGATGTGTGATTTTGATCGAGAGTGGATGATGATGAGAGTATTGAGTAGTGTAAGTGTTTTAAATATCTCTTTTATATATAGAAGAGTAGTGAGAAGTGAAGAGCCTTTTTAAGTGTTGAGATGAGATGAACTAATGTAGGTGATAGTGATGGAGAATGTGAGATGGAGAGTATTGCATATAATTAAATAAATATAAATAGCAGTTAAAATAGATAACTAATATAATATATGATGAATCCAAATCAATGTTACATATGATTAAATAGATATAAAATTTATTGATGAAAAATATATATTTATCCAAACACATCGTTACATAAATATATGACAATAAAAATTACAAAATTACAAACACATAAAAATGTTTGTTATCAAGGTTACTATTATTTTCTAAGCTTCATTGGTTGCAAATCTCTGTCATTTAAACAATTTAGTAATCAATTTTTGGTTATGGGATGGTAACATTTTTTGGAGTAACCCTGATATATAAAATATTCCAAAGGATCTTAATTAGTGAATTTAGTGTGTGAGCGAGTGTAGAGTGAGAGAGTGAGTTTTTTAATAAAATTTTAAAAAACATAATTAAATAAAAAAATATAATACTCATTTATTTATTAATTAGTTAATTTTCTAGTTTTCATTAGTTGCAAATGCGTTTGTCAACTTTTGTTGAACAATTTATAATCAATTTTTGTTTAGATGCTCAAACCAATTCTCCTGGGTATAGTAACCCTGACCCGGATAAAATATTCCAAGCATCTACATTATAATTTAGTTTTACACTAATAGTTTTTTTTTAATTAAAATTAAAAAGAACAACAATAAAATATAAATAAAAAATCTATCTAATCTATCTATGCGTGAGTCGTGATCGTAGTGCGTAGTGCTGCTCTTTTCGTGAATCAATCAATTACAAAAGTATAATTCTTGAGCGGTCATTGTTCAATATTTGTGAAACATTATAAGGTGAATAGGATACATATATGTCATAAATTTTTTTATATGTTTTAAGTTTAAATTATAATTTTTGTGATATTACTGATTATCAAATTGATGACCATAAACATTAAAAAATATATAATAATTTATTATATAGATTGATGTATTGATGTATTTATGTAATAAAATAAAGTTTAAACTAAAAATTAATTTAATTATATTAATAATTATTAGGTGGATGATAGGGATTTGATCTCTATGGAATAATCTAGAATATTTTTAGTAGTATTCACAAATTAAAGGTTGAAATTTATCTTCAAATAAGTTATGCATTTTCTACCTTTTTAGTTAAATTGATTAATTGAAAAAATGTCATATGAACACGAGTTATGATTTTTTTGGCAATGTGATATTAGTAAACCATGGTATTGTAACAAAGCTTATTTACAATTTAAAAGTCTCCATAGTAAAGTGAGAGTGAATCTCCATAATTAAGAATCTTTACCATGATTTTTTTTAAATGTATATATGTTTGATTTATATATTAATTTTTTTATAATAATAATAATTTAATAATTAAAAAAGTTATAATTATTATTTTTTATATTTTTTCAAGTCTTAGCAATGTGAGATGTATCCTGAATTGTGTTAGTTAAGTTAATAAGTAAAAGAAAAAAATGATGGCTACATGTA